>JAECUM010001362.1:0-31030 GCA_016617855.1 Megalonaias nervosa
TTTTTTTTTTTTTTTTTTTTTTGTATAATAAAATATCCAATGCACAGACGAAAGAAAACGGTGTCATGAACGAGTGTCTGGTAAAAGATGATTTTTTTAAATAATTAAATGAACCCTTAATACTTTGTGTACTCCCTAGCCACGTAAATGACATAATTATTGCAATATCAGAACTCAGCGGGTCTTCAAGCGAAACCTATAGATCTGATTTAGACAAAGAATGTTGGGGTGGTGGAGGTTAGAGAGCGACATGTAACATCTTGTCAAACAATTTTGAAACTTGCGGTGTTTTTACTCTTAACGATAGTTTGCAAATCCCTATTAATACACGCACATCTTTGCGCATGATGACACAATAAGACATTCTGATACACCGAAACACTAGAACACAGAAAAAGGCATTGACCTCATCGTTTCCAGTAAAACCCTTGCACACTGACCGATCCATATTGAGTAAAGGTACGTACAACTAATGAAACAAAACAGAAACAAACACGGGGATTACTTCATTCGTCGTAGCTTGAAATACAACTTTTTGAACGCTGACGCCTTATATAAATATTCTGGAAGACTGAAAAGTAGATGCAAAGTTACGTCATATCACAGGGAATATTTCAAGATCATGATACTGCATATGCAGACTATAACATCTCTGCGCTGACGTTTACCACATCTCTACACTAATCCCTCATCCTTCTTTCCCCAATCTCCACATTTGGAATTGCATAAAATTCAAGCGTTGGTATATTTTTGTCCATTGTGCAAGTTCTAGTTATCGATGCAATATAATCTAACATATAATCAGGTGATTACATTAGGTTGTTTTGGATTGGAGGAAGCCATGATTCTTTCACAAGCTGGACCCAAGGTTCCAATTTGGGACCACAACGAGAGAGAGAGAGAGAGAGAGAGAGAGAGAGAGAGAGAGAGAGAGAGAGTGCAATTCCAAGACAAGCTCGACTATTATTGAAACAATAAGCTTATAGGCCTATGCAAAAAGCATTAAAGCGATTTATATTTTCTTACAAGTAATTTAAGCGAAAAGACCGCTCCGGTGGCCTAGTGGTTAGAGCGTCCGCTTCGGATGCGGGAGGTCGCGGGTTCGAACCCCGGCCGGGTCATACCAAAGACTTTAAAAATGGTACTAACAGCTGCCTCGCTTGGCGATCAGCATTAAGAGGTTAGTGTTAGGACTGGTCGGCCTGGTGTCAGGATAATGTGACTGGGTGAGACATCATGCCACATGTCTGCGGCATGATGCCCCAGTGTTAGACATCACTATAAGCTGTCACACTGCAGACATCGTAGCGATATGACTGAAAAATTGTTAAAGCTACGTTAAAAATCTAAATCACACACACACACACACACACACACACACACATTTATGCGAAAATAAAAACGTTTGTATAACCTAGAGTATGGGAGATGGGCGACATCACATCCATATGCTTACATTAAAGAACGTATGTCTGGACAAACGTTCCTACCTAACTCTTCGATCATGTAGTTTGACAAGAACTCTTCCCATATTTACTGTCGGGTCAGACATTACATTATTTTATAAGCATGCATATTTTCATCCAACATTCAACCTTGTTTCGCTAATTGCACTAGTTCGCGTGATTTTACAAATAAAAATAATGCACATTTCTTTCTACTTTGTTCTTGCCGTTCTTTCTAAAGTATTCATTGATGCCTGCTTACTCAGTTAAATGTCACATGCCACACGTTGCATCTACAACATATTTCAAAACATAGCTCTTGTTGGTGCTGTTTTTATGTCTCTTTCAAGTTGATCTTCAAATATTGCCGGTTATTATTAAGTTTCTTTTGCTAAATGACTTTCTTTAAAGTTTAAATTTGATTGCATATAACAGCTCTGACAATTTCACTTGACGCCTAGGTCTCAGCCTAGAGTGGTCTCGGAGGCAGAGGAAACTGGAGAATGTCATCGCTTAGGGGTATGTGACCACATGCACATATCTACAAAGGAGATTGATCCTGATATCGCAGAGATGCGACGTTAGTGTGTCATCAATGCGCAAGCCACGCTATAGTGGTATTTACTCCATCTTTTTATGTCCTCTACTCTCCTGTCTACTTCTCTCAGGTCTCACTGGACAGTTTATCTGGTGAATTTTCATCCGACAATGACCTATTGCAGAAAAATGAGAATAATTTTACACTGAAGATACACATAAAAACAAACTAATGATTTTTGTAGAAAGCATGCGTGCGGCAATCAGGTTAATTCCTGATACAACTGGTGGCTTTCATACTGAACCAACACTGCCACCAACCCCTCTGTTTTCCATTCATTTTTGACAGCAAAGAGCTATTTTGAATATTTTCCTGTGACAAGGCGGCTAAAAGAATCAGTATGTGCCTTACGCATGAATAACGTTCACTAGTACTATAACAAATCTGCATACTTTTCATCACCCCTCAACCATCTCGATTTTTTTATATTTACCTCTGTAGCAGACATACGTAAATACGTAACCCAAGTCGGCTGTTCATTTGCAGCCCAAGTTACGCATTTGATCTTCAATGCTAGTCTAACTGTGACAGGCAGTCACCAAACAAGCCAACCCATTTTCAAGCTTAACTCAAAGTAAATCTAAGCCACATTACAGATTTAGCTTCTGTGGGAATTTATAAATGCTAGGAGTATCATAATTAGGTTCATGCCTTCTATCTTAAAAATTAGGGAGGTGTCAAAGTACGAAACTATCCAGTGAGACCTCACGGCTGGTGTCTCTTTTTGTCCTCTACTCTCCTGTCTATTTCCGTCATAGCTGGTGTTTCTTTTTGTCCTCTACTCTCCAATCTATTTCTGTCATGGCTGATGTCTCTTTTTGTCCTCTACTTTCCTGTCTATTTCTCTCACGGCAAGTGTCTCTCTTTTTACTATATACTCCTGTCTATTTCTGTCATGGCTGGTGTCTCTTTTTCCTCTACTCTCCTGTCTATTTCTATCATAGCTGGTGTTTACAGAAACGGTCTTTTGAAGATGAGAGTTCAAACTAGCTCCATCTTTTCTTTTAAATACCTTACCACTTGCCCGTTTCAGTTTGCTTTCAGGTCGGTCTCCGTGCACGTTTGTGTTGCACATAGTTAATCCCAATGCATCTTGTCCTTTTATTTGAATTTGACTTTGATCCCTCATACATCGATTTTCAGTACAGAGTACTTGAGTATTAAAGGAATTTGTTAATCTGTATATTTGTTTTAGAGGTCATGTATTTATTATTTGAGGAACATTCAGAAAATCACATAGATGGGAAAACAAATATTTAATTGATTACAACATATTCACATAATCGTATGCTTTGAATCATATCAGACTGGTACTGCATTTTGTTACAGATTTATGGTGCACAAAGTCGATAAAATACTGCATGCATTTTCACTCGATCTCGTTAGCCATTGGCATTTCGAAATCGCTTTTCTCATGCAGGTTTTGGAGTTATGGCACATTATAATTCTGTTCCTTATTTGCCATGGTTGTGACTCATTGGATACTGAGGAAACTCTGTTTGCATTCTCCTAGCGATAAAACAGGCATCTCCTTGATGTTTAAGGTGGTGAATTTCTTGTGTGTATACAAGATAGTATTATGCAGGCGAACGTATACACAAGCAGTAACATGGTCAACGTGTAAATGGGGAATTATTGATTATTGTGTACAGGTGGCAGGCTGTTAACAAATCCAATACTAATCTATACGCTTGCATATTTTCCCCTCATGATAATCAAGGAAACGAGGTTCATTATCGATAACAGGGTTTCATGTGGGATCATAAAATGGAATGAGATGCTTTGAGGTGGGCAGACTAAACCTGTAAAAACAGAAAGCAACAATGCATGCGTGACAGTGTTTCAAGTTGCCCTCTATTTTGGAGTTGGATTCACGAATAGACCTACCTTTAGCAAATGGAAACATGAGACTATATTTCCAAATTTGAGTAAGCAAAACCAAAAGTAAATAATCTAGGTAGTAAAACACCCCACCCCCAACAACAAACAAGTTATTTGCTTATTCACCTGATAATTTTATTTCGAACGTTATTTTGTACATTCCACTAAAGAACATGATCAGATCTATAATCAAACGCATCCGTTCAAGCTCCCTTGCCTTTTATATCGTCAAAAGGGTCCTTTGCCAAATCGAACGATTGTCTATCATACTTCAACCAAATTATCCCATTTTTTATGTTATTTATACGTAAATATTCTGCCGCCTGCCTTATAAAAAAATGAAATAAAAATCTAGTAATTGTGCGAGAGAGAGAGAGAGAGAGAGAGAGAGAGAGAGAGAGAGAGAGAGAGAAAACAAAATTAAAGTTGGTTTCCAAAATATTAAATATCCGGAATTCCTGTTCTTTCTCATGTTCCTATGGAATAAAATGGAAGAACCTGAAAAAGAGATGTAAAAGGAGGTGGTGGAGGTATGTTTGTGGTGGAAGTAAGTTAAAAGACGAATGTCTTTTTGTTATTTGTCAGTGTATACACAACTCGAATTCTTTCTGAAATAAACTATTTATGATAATTATCATCACTGTTTTGCAGATACCGTTAACAATCGCGCGTATCTTTTTAATTCTTTTCAAGCCGTAGACGGTTAACATGTTCGATCTGCTATTGGTTGCCGAACGCGGATGTTTAATTCGGGTAGTTTGGCTTCTCTTTATTGGTCTCGATTTATGTGTTTACGATATTGTGAGAACGATCGCTGTATGTTGGGAGAGTTTCAAATTTGTTGGTCCGTTTTTAGTGCACACGCTAGTATACAACACCCAGAGAAGGATTTTATTTCAGAAGAATGCGAACAAGTGTTGTGAGGATTTGACCGAGTATCTAAAAATGCCGTTCCGGAACTGTGAACTGTTTATGTAGTACAAGCCAGAAAATAGCAGACGATACAATGCCAGCCGGTTCTGACAGCGTCAAAGTTGCAGTTCGCGTTCGTCCCTTCAATCAGGTAAGTGAAGTGTAAATCAGAAGCTAAATATGTGTTTCCTTATTGGAGATATTTAGAAGAAACGTGATCGTAATTGGAATCTTGATGTTGCTTGTTTCGTTTTGCTTTCTTGTAGTTATCACTGTCTGAAGTATAGACAATAGGAAATAACGTGTACATGTTTATGCGATAAACCTACTGTTTCAAATGTTAAAATTTTGTATCACAGACAAGTAAAGATTTTGATGTATTTGTTTATGTGGACAGGATCGGTATGTAAATATAATTCTGCCCTTGTTATGATGAAATATTTTCTACAGCATAGAAACTGTTGAAAACTTCAAATTTTATATAACTTAAATTGTTAAACTCAGGATAATTATAAAATATATAAGCCCGTGTCATAGATTGGAAACGTAGTGAGACAGTTCTATCATTTTGTTGTTATACACTATTGGTCGTGAAACGGTAACGACTCTTCATTGTGAAATGGCGCCAGAAGCTCCTCGATCTCCTGTTAAGCCGGGAATTTTAATTACGGTAACTGTATGTCTATACAAAAATTCTTTATAAATTTCTTTTTTGAAACTAATCCAGATAAGACGTTTAATTATTAAAGAAATTCAGCCTATAGGAAATGACAATAGCAGTAGGATCAAACACCGATATCAAACACTTAAAACCTATTTGGAACAAAGTACATACTCAAACATAATTTACAAGATGAGAGTGGATATTAAATAAAAAGTCCATTCTACATTACACTTCTGTATGTCTGTCTGTCTCTCTTTTAATACTTCGATTACACAGCAGATAACAATACTATATCCATTCCTTCATTGAGTTCAGTGGTTTGTTTGTTGGGTTTTTAATATTACCTGAAAATTTGTGACAGCTCAGCTACGTAGTAGAACAATTATAGAACACATAAAAGAACAACATATAGTTTCATATAGTCAGCCCAGACAATTTTTATTATTGTCTTCTTATTTCGTCTAGCCGGTTAGAAAACGTACATACTTTACCTAAGAACGTTGAATTGGTATAGATGGGAAGATCTCGCATCGTAGATATCGATATAACACACCAGGTAATAGCTGTTGAACATATTTACATACATAACCAAAAGAGCGTCGCTTTCAATACCTTAAATATTAGACTAGAACATGTTTACATTTGCATAGTGAGCCATCAAGTTCTATAGACCTCAATCTGTGCTTAGAAGCTTTGACAACCAACCACGTGGTCACCATGGGGATTTACTCGGGTTTAATTATATACAAGAAACAATTAATAACACAGCAGATACAGATCGTGGTAACAATGATAAAGAAAGCACGTTTTGAGTTATTTATTTATATAATTATCATATACCTAAAAGCAAAATCTATAAATTATCCTCAAAATATGGCCATTGATGACATAATTTGAAAAAGTGACTATTTAATTTCAATTCCTCCAAAGCATACTGCACGCCGTCTGCTCCTGTCATAAATAATTCTTTGTATTTCTAATTAAAATAAAAATAAAAATAAAAAAGAAATTGTTATATTTGGCTCATTTGGTGTTTTGGTTTTAACAAGACAGACAAACTATTAAAAGGGAAAATAATTCAAATTTTATTCCTACGAAGAAATGGTTAGACTCAAAATAGTCTAGATATAGTTTGAGGACTGTTATGTAGTATTTAAGACTTCATAATACTTCGTACATACTCATTTGAATACAAAATACTCGTTAAAGGTAATAACTTAAACATTTTCTCTACAAATATTTTATGAACTTTTGAATTAAGTTCGGTGTCAAGAGAAAGGAAGATTTAAAATTCAGATTACGTGTATTTAAGGAGATAGTGGTATTGAAAATATGCATAATTATAAATATCTCACAATTTATGTTAATCCCTTTGACCCTGTTAATTATTTTACATTGTAAAAACGAATATATTACATTATAAACACAAATATATAAAATTATAAACACGTATATATTACATTGTAAACACATATATATTACATTGTAAACACAAATATATTACATTTTTATATTAATTATGATTGTCAATTATCAATATATCAAATGTTCAAGAATATGCTAGTCTGACACAAGAACTCCAACAAAGTCAGTAAACAATTGACTGCATAGCCAGCAATCAGTGACAATATCAGCAACGCACATTAACGATTAAACTGTACATGATTCTTTGAAATAGGTTTATGTTTGGTTTATGAGGTAATGATGTCATTACATGTTCTCATAAGCAACTACAGGAGTATGACTGGTCAAATATCAAGATCCGGTTCAGCGTGTATTGGATAGCAATATGATGACATGTTGGGACTGGTCACCATCTATTCATGTAGACAGTTTAACATACTAAGAAAGTTATGACTTTGTTGAGACTAGTAACCAAGTAACCATATAGAGAATTGTTGTTGTTGTTGTAGGGTTTAACGCCATTTTCCAGCACAAGATAGGCTATACATGGCGGCCAGTATAATTGGTGGAGGAAGAACCCTGGAAAACCCTGGGAAGAACCACCGACCCACGAGAAGCTACTGGCAGGCTTTCTCACGTGCCCACGTTAGCCGAGCCTGAGACTCGAACTCACGCAGACAGAGGTGAGATGGCAGTGATCCGTAACGGTGAGCGCTTTAGACCACTCGGCCACTCGGGGCCCCTATAGAGAATTGAAAACACTGACAAAATATTAATAGCTTAATTGAAGTCAATATAATTCCATAATGTAACTTTCTCGTTTACGTGAATTATGCAGTCATTAAATGGTACTTATTAAAAGGTTACTCTTTATCAATTTGTAGCAAGTCCTTTTGAAGTAAATCAGTTTTAAAGGTACGGGTTTTAGAGTACAGTGGCCAATGGGCTTGAAGACAGAGGAGTAATTGTTAAGAAAACGATAAGTGAGGATGGATAAATTAATAACGTTGGTTCTTTCCTGTTCGTAAAGTAGGCATTGAACTTTGAAATAAAGGTACACTGAACATAAATGGCATTTATCACGAGGACTAGTTTTGGCACGTTGTCACTTGATTCATTATTTACCATATTTTGATTCAGTTATCTCCTGAATGCCCGTGCCTCGGGTTAGCCAATCAGTAAGATGGCTGGCTTTGTTGATGGGTTTCAATATGAGGCATACAAAAGATCGAGTATTCAATATACTTTATTTAAATAAAGTTTTATGTTTGTGATTTAAAGAGTTATGCAAAACACTTATCTCAGAATGACATATTACTGGTACATGAATTAATATAGTTTCACCTTAGAGTTTGCATTTGCATAGTAAGAAACATTAGCTCACTGGATCTAATTTACCAACAATAAACGATATCACAATACATACATACATACATAGGGCCGGTCTCAGGCCGATTGGACAGATTTGACCCAATTCAGCCCCGCGCTCACAGCGGCCCCGAGCGTTACTAATTTTAAAAAATATATCTATAGAGAGAAAGTAATTTTAAAGCGATGGAAGAAAATTTTAAGTTCAATATCGTATCAAACTTGTTGAAAAGTTTATTTTCACATGCCGTGCCCACAGGGGGCCCCGCGCGTAAATCCAGGGCACCCCGCCAAAATTATCCAAATCGGGCCCCGCTTTTGCTAAGACCGGTACTACATACATACATACATAACGGCGGTTCAAAGGAGACGGCAAACATTGTTATATGACATTAAGGACCTGTAGAAACATGAAAATTTTTCATTTGCACGGCACAATGAGAGGGAAAGGACAAACACTGTTGTCTTATTGATAACAAAAGGGTTCTGCTTTAATTATCCACAATAATTATCCAAAGTGGTACAAAGCTTACGAACTTACCATATTAAGCAGGAGGAAGAAGGAGGAAGAATTATGAAAATGATCTCATCCATTTAAAAATTAATAACAATAAACTTATACAAAGTGATATACCTGTAGAAATATGAAATGTTTTAATTTTTATGGCACAATGAGAATGAAATGATAAACAGTCCTTTCTTCCTGACAGCAAACGGCAAACAGCAGTGCAGGCGAAGCTTGCACGTGCGAATTGACCTAGGATAATACCTGTTTTGCAGGTTTTGAATTGCTAGAACTGAAAATAAAGTTGTGGACTTTATAACTGTTACATTACAAAACAATGCACAGTGTAATCAAGTTATGTAAGAAAACATTTATAAAGAAAATAATTTCAATCAATGATGATACTCTGCGTCTGAGAAGTAGAAATGTATTTGAGCAGGATATGGAAAAATTGTCTTTTACACAGACACAGATACACCGGAGCCACGGTAGCTCCATTGGTAGTACAGTGGAAACGAATATCCGAACATTAGAATTATTTTTGCAACTCTTCGACTCTAAAATTGGTATATGAATATTACCATGGTTACCCATCGGGTCTGGCAGAATTTTGTAAAAGAAACAAAACATGGCGAAATGTAAACTATGCAACATTTAATTAATTAGTCTACAAGGGAACAACTTAAAACCTGCTAAATCACTTAAAAATCAGACTCAGGCTCACAAAGTAATCATCATATAAAAATTCTAATCGTCGTATTTCTAATAACATGGACATTAGGATTCATTATACTCTTGAAAAGATCACATGACAGGGTGATGAAGAACATGGCACAGAATAGGGGTCATATCAAAGTCAACTTGGTACCGGATAGGGGTTATATCAAAGTCAACAAATCCTCTACGCATCAATCAACCAAAGCTCAGATAAATCTGTGAACTGTTGTCGGATATTGGTTATATCGGGAGCAATTGTAGTCATTCCTGCAAACCATTACCATTCCCCACACCCGATAATCTGGTCTCCGAAAGTTTACTCCTGTATTGTTCCGAATTTGGTCCTTTATTCAGTATCTGAAGTCATTATATAAGTATGGAATTACCAATATGCTTAGAAAATCTGACACTATCCTTTTCTTTATTTTCATTTAAAAAATTAGAAATGTCGATGTTATTTTTTTGCATCAATAGGATGGACACAGATCATAAGATATGACTTGAGCAGAATTATTTAAGTTGTAGGGGTCAAGAATTTGATCGTATAATAATCTTGCTACTGTTTTTTGCTGCGCATTAATACATAGCCATAGTTATCAGCATATATTCCATTTTGTGTGGGGATCATTTTACTTTTTCTTTCTTGTGCCCGTCTAAAAATGATTCAGTTGTTTGTTGGGAATCCCTCTTTACCCACGAAACTGAATGGTCTGTTCATAAACATCGTTGCGGCTGGGAGTTAGTTTCCAAGTACCTGGTCCAGGGGTAGTTTACGTTATACTGTTTACAGAAGCCAAAATGTCATTTCACCTGTTGCAGTGTACATCTTACGTACAAGACAATGCCAATACTAGTGTGTAGTTTTCAGTTACAACAACTATTTATCAAGTCTGAATACGAATTTCTTATGGTTTAGCAGAAATTCCCAATGTCCAGTTTGGATATTTATCAGCCAGTTAGATAAAAACAAAACAGAAAAAAAGCCAGTTCCGTCAGACATTCTCGGCATATAATTGTAATGACAAACTCTGGAAACTAAATTTAATTAAATTAAACTGATCGCATGTACATGAGTTTTGTGAATAAATCACTTCCCAGAGAAATGTATTAAATCGCTCCCGTATTTAACTTAACTGGTAATCTAGTTTCCACCCTTTCCCGTCCGTTTTCGGCACTAAATGAACTTTTATTTACTGAGTTTGAAGATAAAGAGGGAAAATAACACCTAAATTCATTTTGTTTTTCGACATTTAATTAGATTTTGATTACTTAGTTTAGGATGTTGACAATGCGGTTTGCCTGGGAGTGGGATGTCAGTAAATACAAAAGGAGACTAAAAGTGGGTGGATTTTAGACCTGTCCTAACACCGATGAGTATCATCTTCCATTCAAGCAATATTTTCGAATATGAAAACTTCGTATTCGTTTCAGTTTTATCTGGTACAGCGCGGGACTTGTAATCCAAAGAGTGTTGGTTCAATAACCGCCCAGGTCGGTTGCCTCGGTTTGTCCTCGGCAGAGGCATTTAGCTCACGTTTCATCGTTATGATGTGGCCAAAAATGGGTCAAAAGTGCCGTTAAAAATACATACAGATGTTGAGAGTTGACGCATTTGCTAAATCCAGTGCTTCAGAGTCAGGTTTTTTGTGTTCATTACAGGCAATTCTCAGATCTTTATCATGCAGTTTTTTTTAATTTTGTTAATATCTGAAATACCAAGTTAGGGGGCAGTAGCTGAAGTTTGCTAAGATGAAAGGGTGATTGGGGTTGCCATACACTCTCTTTTTCCCGGATATGTCCCCTTTTTTCGGTCTTTAAAAACACCATATAAGTACTGTTACACACACTTTACTGTGTGTCCTCTTTTTTGAAAGTTCAAATAAGGTAACCCTAAGAGTGATACAGTGCCTGTCGTCCTCAAGCGTGAAGATATTGTGCAATTTTGTAAGTAAATTTAATTGTTCACATGCTTTTTGACAGATCGCATTAATTTGCGGATTAAAATGTCTAGCATAAAGTGATTCTCACGAGTTTCACCGAATTATCACAAAGTATATTAGTCTCAGTGGTGGAGAAAGTCTCACGACATCCTTTAGTTTTCGCATCAAGTGCAACCGCTTTGAAATTATAATGGTTAGCTTTAATTTCATTGACTGTTAACTACCCATCAATAGTAGTGCATTAACAGACAGATAAATCAGCCCCTCAACAGTGATGATATTGACTGGGGTTTATTAGCTGATATCACCTATTCATTAAAACCTGCAAAAATCTGCAGAAAAATTTTGGCTGCACACATCATAGTCCGAGTTTCCTCTGACCCTTGCTACCCCATTTTTGATATTTGGACATTTGTGTTGGGGTGTAGGGTCAGAGTCCATTCCCTATCGAAAAGTTGGAATTCGCCGACACCATTTGGTGTCGTCATAGGGTAGCCGCTTACTAACCGGCCTAGCAAACTTTAACGACCTTTCATCGAGATATGCCTGCATGAAATCGATAGGAATATGATGTATTTTCTCAGAAATAGCGGGTGTAGCATTCCTTATATCTTTAATCCGTTGAGAGACGAGATGCAACTATAGCGTTGATGAAGTTTGACCTGGAACTCGCCATTTGCATTCCGAGTCACATGACTACACACATCTCGCAACCTACATGTCAATGACATCAGAGGTCCAATAGTCACGTGATATCAACAATAAACCATTTCGAAAGTTGTTGTACATAGAATTCAAAAATATTAATTAAAAGTCACGTAAATATAATGCACACTTAATTCTCAACATATTTATTCTGAGAACAACGACTAGAAACCTGTCGGTATCGCAGCAAGGTGGAGAAAACCAGATTCATCAAGTACTAAGCACGTGTCAGCGATGTATTTTGTTGGTATCACATGACTACCGCGTTGACTTGTGCTCGCCGCTTGTTGAATCTGTTGTTGTTTTTTTTTTTTTGCAAGCTGCTGCAACATTTACAGATTTCTGGTCGTTGTTTCCAGAATAAATATTTTTAGAAGTTTATGTTCTTTTATTTTTCTATAAATATTACGTGACTTTCATTTATATGTTCGATTTGTTTTCCTACAGCAACATTAGAAATGGTTAAATGTTGATATCACGTGAGTATTTGAACTCTGAAGTCATTGACATGTGGGTCGCGAGATTTGTGTAGTCATGTGACTCGGAATGCAAATGGCGAGTTCCAGGTCAAATTTCATCAACGCTATAGTTTCGACTAGTCTGTCAGCGGATTAATGATATAAGGAATGCTATACTCGCAATATCCGAGAAAATAAATCATATTCCTATCGATTTCATGCAGGTATATCTCAATGAAAGGTCGTTAAGGTTTGCTAGGCCGGTTAGTAAGCGGCTACCCTATGCCGACACCAAATGGTGTCGGCGATTTCCAACTTTTCGATAGGGAATGGACTCTGACCCTACACCCCAACATAAATATCCAAATATCAAAAATGGGGTGGCAAGGGTCAGAGGAAACTAGGACTACACACATCAGTATACATTTTATACACTTACCGCTATTTCTCGCGGCTGTGGAGCTACCGTCGGCTGAATTGTTCATTTGCTGACATGTATATACTATTTCCGGAGCAAATCCTATGTTTGCTGACTTGTAAATCCAGGTGGAGTAGCACAACTTTTGTTCTGTGCCATTTTGAATTTCGCGGTAGATATGGCTGTTACCAAATACCGGTAAGTGTTTAACGTGTACACAGGTTTATTCCTGAAAGACTTGCATGCAGCAAAATTGCACATTTTAATGAACAGGTGACATCAGATCCACATAACGTCCGTCAGTATCAACACAGATTTGATGGTTTGATTTATCGGACTAGTGTATTAAGTGAATAGCAGTCCATAGCTGCCGTCATGCCGTAAAGACAGCTTTTACAATCATTAGTACTCACGCAGTTTACCTCTGAACCGCCTGCACAACCGACTTTTGAGAATCACACATTCAGATTAGACAAAAATCGTACATTTTCCGGTAGTGTTGACACGGACTGTTTTTGTACACAGGTGCTCGACGCGAGCTTGATGTTGAGAAAAAAACCAATAATCTGAAGGAAACAAAATCATACAGAGTGACAAAAATACCTCAGATTACCCCCATGACCCGTTCTGACATAGGACCCTGTCTATCATACTATATAAGAGACAAGGTCAGTAACTTCAAAATACTTCGTTCCACCCATGACCCTCGATTTCCTTCTGCTATTTCCGTCTTTAAAGGCATACGACCATATTCTATGGCTTGTTGTACTCATGAGAGATTTTTCTATTCATCAAGCCATCATTGACTATTCTGAATTGCACCAGACTAAAGTTACGGGCCTTGAAATGTGCGAATTTCGCGAATTTTGCCTGCCAGGACAACGTTACGCTCAGGTGACAACCGGTGCAAGGAGCTACATATACCATACTTAAATAACATCCATGTATCAGACAAATATTTTCAGTCATTATCTAACGTATTTCTGGAAATTTCAATTTGATGTAGTGCAGTCATACTTTAATATATACTCTCGTTAATTTAACACATTCAAATGATTTCTAACATGATGCGATCATGTTAATACCTATTTTTGCCGGGGTACAAATAGTCTACATCGTGAAACGGTGACGGTGCGTGTATGTTGTTTAAGTATAACCTTTTGAGCCAATCATATTTCGCCGTTGACGTGTGTGCCGCATAGTGTACGTGTTTTCAAAAGGAGTGTCGCTTGTATGGGATGTATGTGTAGTGAAGAAGACAAGTCTGATTCTTCCATGGAACAGGATTCCTAAAGTTGAATCGAGTTAATGGTAAGTAAACACTTACTTTTGCATCTACCACTGTTCTGTAATTAAAGAAGGGATTTATCGTAGAGTCGCAAACACGGTATATGTAGCTCATTGCACCGGTTGTCACCTGAGCGTAACCTTGTCCCGACAGGCGAAATTCGCACGTTTCAGAGCCCGTAGTATGATAGACATGGTCCTTTGTCATAACGGGTCATCGGGGTAATCTGAGGTAATGTTGTCACTTGGTATGATTTTTTTTCCTTCAGGTTATTGCTTTTTGAACATTAACCTCGCGTCGAGCATCTGCGCGTGCAGTGTGTCACATATTTCCCTTCCCGATCTGTAGCAATGCTTCGTTACTCATTATACACACAGACAACCACACCTTACAGCCAGTCAGACATAAACAAAACAACAAAAAAAAAAGTTCCGTCAGACATTCTCGGCATAATGCTCGAAGACTACAGAATAAATAATTACCTGTAAATAAAGAATGCTTCAATCTAACTCTTGTACCGTCACCAAAACGAGAGAGGAAAATGCTCTAAAATTGACTGGGACTACATCGTGACCTGAGTTCTGTCAAGATAAATTATTTATGACAATTTTTGGTCAGATTTTTATGTTTGCGTTCCACACATATTTCAACTTTACGCACAAAGTCTGTTTTGAATTTCATAGCAAACAAGGTGTGTGATAGCTGTCAAAAATGTATAGTGCTGGAAACAAGTTTTTTGGCCTAGTGCTCTTGAGATGTCCAAACCAAATTGCTATAGGAATTTTTAAATGCAGTAAAACTTAATTGTAATACAAAATAATTTCTATCTGAAAATATGTTGAAATATTAAAATATTTATAGATCAAATTTTAATAGAATCTTAAATAAACAATTATATTTAGAAAAAGAAATTTTTATGTAAAATTACATTTTCATACGAATTTTAAAATTCAACCGACAAATGCTAGACAGCAAAATTGACTAATGAATGGTATTTAAAACGAGTGATAGGTTGGGTCGTTACAGCTTATGACATTTTGTTCAGTAGTGGTGAAGTAAGATAGCTCACAGTAATTTTTGTAGCAAATTGCTATATGCCTGTTTTACCTCTCCAGTGGCCTAAGTGGTTAGAGCGTCCGCCTCAGATGCGGGAGGTCGCGGATCGAACCCCGGCCGAGTCATACCAATTACTTATAAAATGGTACCAGCAGCTGCCTCGCTTGGCGCTCAGCATTAAGAGGTTAGTTAGGACGAGTCGGCCTGGTCTCAGGATAATGCGACTGGGTGGGACATGATGCTACATGTCTGCGGCATAATGCCCCAGTGCTAGACATCTCAATAAACTGCCACACTACAGACATGGTAGCGATATGCTGAAAACGGTACGTTAAAAATCTAAATTACACACACACACGCACACATAGTATACCTGTAGTATTCAAATGCATATAGGTGTGCACGCTAAAGAAGCAATGACAAATGCTATGTTCCACGTTTATTGTGTCAGATACTCTGCCAGTTGTTTATTAACAATAGCGCACTCAAATTTCCCATTTTTATGGGACCAGTAACATGTTTTATACCAAAAATGCAAGGTCATTAACCACCAAAAGCAATAATGTAATATGAAAATACACCTGTAGGTAGGCTTTACCTTACTAAACAATGGTGCTGATCTGTCTTATGAAGACCTAAGCTATGTCTTTAAGGTGCTATATATCAATGTAGTAATATGAAAACTAATCCTGTTAACTTATGATAGGTACATTGGACACGTCTAAATGAGGCCTTGGGTCTCGCCATCTGACTACTGGAGAACTTGTAAACGAATCAAATTCTTAAACCTTGTTCCAGATACCAGGCTAGACATTAAAAGACTTACTTAATTTTATAGATCAGTAAGATGAACAAATCTTGGTCACTTATGGCAGGTACATTCCATATGTCCTTATGAAACCTTGCTATCACCACCTGACTACTGGAGAGCTTCTAAACTATCCAATTCTTCCACCTTGTTCTAGATACCAGGCTAGACATTAAAAGACTTACTTTTATAGATCAGTAGGTAGGTAAATTACCGAAATTAGGTAGGTAAATCAGTAGGTAAATTAAGTTAAAATGCGCTAGATATGGAGATTTCAAAATGACATTAAGAGTGCAAGCACGGGAAAAACATTGAACTTGACATAGTGACACTCAGAAATGCGAAGCACGTATTAAAGCGACCATTCATCCTAAAATTGTTGAGGTTTCTAGAAGTATGTTTCTCAGATATGTTCAGCCATTTACAGGCTAAATAAATAAGGTAAATTAGCTATCATAAAGTTTAAGGCGATGTGGGGATGGTGAGGTTTGAACATTGGGGCAACAATTAGTACATACCAGTATACAGGGATGTTAAGTGAAAATATACTAACATTAAAACGATAATACTATAAGTAAAATAATTTTCATGACGGAAATAACATTTTTCGATATTTAAAGTGAATAGAGCAAGTTATGTACCTCGCAGATCAACTATAAATACCAATAAATCCTATATCATCAACTATATGTGAAATTCTGATCCCCGAAACATGTAAACAAGGATGGACATTTGCATATGTGTGACATGTACTTATTAGATCAAATACATTATTAACTTGCATCTTATTTTCTAAACTTCAACGCAGAAATTATTAAAATGACAACTCAAAACGAGGCCGACCCCCGGCTCAAATGATTTGTGCAAGCAGTGGCGTTGTTTACTTAGATGACTGGAGAGTAATTTGGTCTCGTAGACTATGAGGAACGCCTCGATAATGAATAACAAGTAATCTTCCCCACAAAATTACTGCCTACGTCTACACCTGACGGATTCTGCGGTATATCCAACCACTGCAGGGTTCTCCCCAGGAATTTGAAAGTTGCAGTCCAGGACTGCTTCCTTGAAAAAAGTTGCAGTCCGAGCACTAGAGTTATCAGTCTTAAAAAGGTTTACTTTTGTTTTTCCCTTACAATAATTTAGAACATAATGAGTGTGTGTGTGTGTGTGTGTGTATATATATATATATATATATATATATATATATATATATATATATATATATATATATAATGTCAACAGATTGCTAATGCTCATTAATTGGGAAATATTTAATATCATTATAAAAATTATGACAGTTGATAACTGCGCTAATTGTGATTGTTTGTGATGTTACAACTTTAACAATTCTCAATGACTTTACCTTGCCATTCTTGAAGTTTTTGTGCAGCTAGAAGGAATCAAGGAAGAGATTGTACATTCTTTTCTATAATGATGCATTTAACTAGCTTAATTCCATTTTAAATCAATCCATTTTCGAAGACACTGGAATAGAAAACAAATTACAATATACCATTAACTCTTCATTTCGTCTTTTAAGCAACACGCTATACTACATTCATCTTTTTCTTGAACCAACTTTAACAAATTTATCCGCGGTAGATTTTGGATCTGAATCCTCAAGTTCTGGGCTTTCTTCCATCATCTTCGTCAATTTATTAGTTTCTTGTCTTCAACGTCCACGGCTCTTTGTCCTGATGCGATTATGTTGAACTCTGCAAGTTCATTGTTTCTTAGATTTGCCATTGCACTATTCATGACATAAACTAATAATGTTCCATTCTTTTATCGTTTTGTGGCCCATGGGAATGTTATATTCCATAACTTTCTTCACGAATCTATCGGTCGCTTTGGAATTCTGTTTCTTTATCAAAGCATCTACTCGTTTCTGTCAGTCAGCCTCGCGAGAATCGTTCTCGTCTACAGCCTTGCGCTTGGCAGCAAAGAAACTATGTAAAGTTGCCATCGGAACAGCACATATATAATCACTTGAAAACAAAAGTATAGCTCATACAAGACGCTCCAAAACAACCGATTTTATGATGATTTGTGACCATTAACATGGAAGCTCATGTTCCTCCGACATAAGAAATAAATCCTGAAATCTTGGCACGATTTTTCTAAATACGTTATACGATAACCCGCAAGTGTTCCAAACATTGCGTAAGGATTTTTTAATATGATGTATTAAAACTGTGCTAAGTAATGCTTGTCAAAGACAGGTGCCAAAGCATACGCACTTGTAATTAGTCTTTTGCTCAAAGTGATCATTTGGCATCGACAGTCGATTAACAGGTGTCGTAATCTCTTTATCTGCTAAGATCTAACCTTTACGGCTTCACCTAATGATAATCCCATCAAAATCAATTGAACTTCGATAGCTCGTACACTATATGATTGATAATTGTTTTGTAGAAACGGATCAAATAAAACAAAACATCGCCGACCCCCTAAAAAGCTAGCAAACTCAGGACTCCACTGTATAAATTTTTCACGCGTCCTAAAATGAAAATTATACGTACTTTCACCCGGAAACTGGCTTCCCAGAGAAACCCTGCAATAGTATAATTGATTAATTTGATTTGTTATTAATTTTGCCTATATTGTGTAGAACACATGTCCGTTTTGTCAGAGTTGCAGTACTATAAACATAAAATAATTTAAACCTAGAGACAAGCGCAAGTTGATATTGTAATACCCCTCTGTACTCAGTCGTATACTTTTTATTTAATTGCTATCTCCTTCTTTTCAGTGTTCTTCATTTCTTACATTACTATCTTAAAAGCGAAGCTCAAGAAACGTCAGTCTTAACATAAAATGTACGTTATATTACAAATGCTGCCATCCTGACAACACGTATAAAGATCTTATGTATTCTGGTTCTCTTGTTTCAACTTATTAGTGGTTGTACGCTGAATTGCTGACTGAAGGTTATTTATCCAAGCCAAGGTTTTGGGATCATCTATTCCGGTGCGAAGATTAATTACATCAACAGAGTAACCAGAATTAATGCATACTTAAGATAAGCTATTCAAATGAAGAGAATTATTGGTCTGTTCCTATGACAATTTCGACCTCGCACGTTCTGGAGATAGGAGATTAAACAAACGTGGATCCATATCTAGTGAGAACTGGTCAAGAGGAGAACATTTTAACGACTGGTGTACTGGTCCCGATTCAAAAAAAGAAAAACTGATGTGAATCGGTGCTCTTTGTCGAGTTATAAAAGATTGTAATATCAGATCGTTAAAATTTGATGGTGGTTTATGTTCTGACCATTTTTTTGTGGAAAAATGTTGCTTGTATAGAAAAATAGAAATGTAGAGGTAATACTGCTTAAGATTCAATTTATTTTAACGTCTTTGACGACAGTTATGCAAATTTAAATACAATCATTGAAACAGTCATACAGTTATGAAATCCTGAAATTTGAATTGCCCTTACGGACAGTATAAATAGTCTGATATATTCATTGGATTTTTTAAAAAAGAAAAAAACGACTACATTCGCCTATTTGTGGATTAACTGGACTGAAGAATCGGTTGTTATGGTTGGATTGGGGGTGGGGTGGGGTACTCCAAATATTATAATTAAACTATTGTAGAAGTCCCACCCAGGCTCGATTTTGGTTGGAAGTTAAATTAGTGAAAAATAGATGTACAGCTCCGAGCCCCCAGTCAGCAATGCCGACGGTTAAATGGTTAAATATACAAAAAGGGTGCAATTCAATGAATAACAGTTTAATAACTATTCAGTAGTCAAATGATTCAAATTTCCCAAGTACACTCCTTCCGCTCGACCCTTTAATAGTCTATTGCATCACTTGATTAGTAGTGTACGATAGATTTCCACCTGTCCTTGTGTTCTACTCATCTGTGGTTTCTTCTCTCCTATTTCTACCAATTCCTTCTTCTGTTCCTCCCCGGCTTTCTCCAAATTCCTTCTCCTCCTCCTCCGCGACTTTCTCCTCCAGACTCCTTTCCCTCCTCCTCCACCTTCTATCCACCTTCTCTCCACCGACTAGACTTTTGTCGGATCTAAATTGTAATCAAACCCTCTATCTCAATTCCGATTAGATGTTGCTGTGAACCGATCCAATCAAACTTAGCGGACAATGTCCTTCTCGCTGTCTATCAACGTGGGGACGGATGAAAACACGCCCCGTTTACCCCGCGGGCTTTCTTTTGATCTCTGAACAACCTTTAACATGTAGGTGTGATACGGCAAGCCTTTGTCCAGTTGGCACGATCTATCGCCTGTGCCGATTCAAGATTCCGGGTCCTGGCTGGCGGGTCTTGGTAACCTTGCCTAAGAGATTAACACTAGCCTGCGGCAGTGTTTAGACATCAAACACATGGCCGCAGTAATATCCCGACTTATACATGACTTTATACCTGGGGCTTAGCAAACGTGACATGAACCAACAGCTTTTTTTCAGGATAGAGACAAGTTGACTGCTACTTTTAAATTAAATAATACATTCAGACTTTCAAATAAATTTCTGTGATGGACCATTATGCAAAAACAACGTCATACAACAGACTGTGTTTATATTTTTTAACGCGCCACTTCACTGTCGATATAAAGACGATATTTATTTCAGACTAAGAGAAATAATAAAAGATAGTTAATAAATTTTTACATGCGAGTCTTTTCAAATGTCCAGCAGTTTTTGTTTACCTTTGTTTTGTAAGAGAATAAACGTGCCAGTTAGCTCATAAAAGAATCCATCACGTTTTAAATATAGGAAAAAAGCTTGTACTTTTATATTGTTTTATGACTGCGACTGAATCGGTGTTATATACCTTGATTTCTTCATAGGAATCCGGAATGACTGTGCAGATAGATAAGAATTAATTATTGGATCGTCATGCGGGTGTGTCTGATACGCACGAGTACATATAACACCGATTCAGTCGCATCATTTATTTTGTGATGCGTGCTTAGTCGTGATGGAATATGGGCTGGTGTGTGCAGGCAAGGCGATGGGTGCCGTTTACCCGTGGTCCTGGGTTCGAGTCTCCGTAGAGTACGAATTAAAAATTCTCTAACCTGTATGATAGTTATTATTTGTATGTTATATATATATATATATATATATGAGATAAAGAGGGAAACGTTAAACTAGAGACACTTCACAAGGTGAGTTCGCATTATTCTTTTGACAAATAGCCATCGCTTCTTATGTGTTATGGGGGATTTCACTTATGTATATCAAATCATATATTCTGCAGGCAGTAGTAAATATGGTCAGTAACAGGGTCAATATGTGAATGGGAAGGTACTGTCAGTACTCGCTTATAAGACGAGTCCAGCTGCAAACTGCACAGACCCAGTTCTGCCGTCGCATAATGTGCCGGTAGATATGGGTCTGTGTAGTTTGTTAGAAGTTACCCGTGGAAACAAACAACATATACCCTGATCTGTAGACGCAGTATGCTACGGTAGATCAAAATCTTCGTTGTTTGCAGTTTGATTCAACTTGTAAGCGTGTACAGACGGTATTGATTACTGTGTATGTAGAGAGGGTATCTACGTTTCACTAGTGACAATCCAAAACGTTTCCACTTTCACAAGATTTTGCATTTATTACATATTTTATTAAAAGCAAAACCGTCATTCTAAATTGTTTAGAAAACGGTCAGAAGAAATTTGTTTAGTCACCTTCTGAAACGCCTTTATACTTCGAACGTCAAATATGCCTAAGAACCTAATAAATCAAACGCATCCGTTCAAACTCCCCTGTCCTTAAACGCTTGCTTGTTGAATCCAACGATTCTTTAACATAATTTAACCAAATGATCATATATATCGATCTTATTCATCTGTAAGTATTCTTTCTACTAACTGATGTAAAATGTCATGATACAAATCATCTTGTCAGTGTGTATGTGTGTGTGTGTGTGTGTGTGTGTGTGTGTGTGTGAGAGAGAGAGAGAGAGAGAGAGTCTGGTATATGTGTCCAATACGCTATCGGCACAATACGACCTCATCCCTGCGATTAGTCCTTTTATCGGGTATCCTAAACTTCTATGATGGTGAAATGCTTGAAAACAGACGTCGAAATCAAAGAATTCATAGGCTTTGTAATCAAAATCAACCGGAGATAAATATCACATTTTACTTATATGTCCTGCTTTGGATTAATATTGAAATTCGATACGGCCATATTTCCATATTAATCCTGCACTAGAAAGATTAAAACTTTGTTGGCAGATACATCTACTGAATTAATAATACGTTGCCAAGATTTGCTCATATTGGTATGGACACAAGGAAAGTTATACTGCATAGATCGTTTACATATACTGATAGGTCTTTACAATTTGTTATTGTTTTGTTGTTGCTTGCCTTCTCATTGTAAACATGCTGTAAATACACCATGTTACGGCGAGAAGACAGATTTGTGCTTTGCGCCACCAAAGATCTTGGACTTATTCATGGAGTTTTAATTCCACATATTTTTCAAAGTAGAACATGCACTATTTTATGATATTTTAAGCCAGTATACTCTTCGATTAAGGAACATATAACTGCAAGGCAGCTGGTTATCATGAACCAATCATTTGACGCGAATGGTCACATCTAAGTTTGTTCAATGAAAATTCCAATAAAATCCAGTTGTTTTTGACAGCCACTGAATAGATCATTAATCCGCTAGTGATCACTGAATAGATCATTAATCCGCTAGTGATCACTTCCAATCCCTCGGGAGGATAGACAATTTAAACGAACAACGAATATATAATCCTTTATATCCGCAGACTGTCACACCCCGAGGTTACTTGTTCAATCGTCTATTGGTTGTTGTTTGGTTTGGCTCGTAATTTATTAGACGTCGTGCGACCACTTATGATCACCGAGAGTTTCATATTTTTCCATGTTATTATTGAATATACAAGACTCTGAGATAGATCTGCTTTAAAATGTGGACAAGTGTTTTATTAGACGACTGAAAAAGATGTTCAAAGTTGTGAAACAGTGCTATAGTGCAAGTTAGAAAATAGCAGGCGACAAAATGCCAGCCAGTTCAGACAGCGTAAGAGTTGCAGTTCGTGTGCGCCCATTCAATCAGGTAAGAGATAAAGGTAGACCAAAGCTAACAATACGCGTTTTCTAGATATTTAATAGAAATCTGATCATGATTGTAGTATTGGCTTTATTTGTTTCCGTACATATTTATTGCAGTTACCAGTAACCCTGGATAACCGTAAACATTGCGTATACAATGACTACGTGAGGAATACATTCCAAGTACGCGATGAATAAGTTAATAACACTTGAGTAATTACCCCCCCCCCCCCAAGGCAGCAAAATCTGTATTTTCTCGTTTAAGCTATACATTTGTACTCTACTGAAGACTATATCCACTTTGGTCTCCGAATAGTCAGTTACTTATAATACGTTTTGGTTTTTATAATTACTTTCACACTACGTTCCCTTAATATACGTGTAGACTGTCACAACCATTTACACAGTCTGTAAAGAGCATTGTATGATTATTGGATGGTTTCTATTGTGTATTGTAACATTTTCGAAAAAAAACAACAACCAACCCCCCCCCCCAAAAAATGGGCGTTTCTTTGAATATATTGCATACACGGTCATATAGCAATTACCGTTGTCTTAATGTAGCTCTCACGCTGTTTTCGTCCGTCAAAATCACACATAAACTCGTTTTAACCATTTGTTGTTGATTATGTGGTATTCTTTTGGAAGAACTGGTGTATACGCTTTGACAAAGAAAAACCTAGGGCTGCATGCACCGAAAAAAAAACAAAAACAACAAAAACAACTAATGCCGAATTATGTTGGAAGACAGGCAAAAAGAGTAATCATTCCATCAAATAGAACAAAAAATAGACACTTTTTTAACTTAGCGTAGGCTATGTTGTGCTAACGAAAAACAAAGTACAATCTTTTACGCGCAAATGATGCCGAAGAAGAGCAACTAACAGACGGACCAAGTGTTCACTTCAAACTATCAAAGAGGAACGCCGTTTGGACCCACATTTAACAGACGACTGTCGTCGAATGCGGAGGAGAGACGGAGAATGAGTAAGAAACATCCTTCCATGATTTCATGCAAAATTCGTATTATGATGTGTGGACCCCAAATATATACAAGACACCAAATGAAGCAACATTGAAAGATTCTTTTAATCCGTTGAATTCCAAAATAAAATTTCCTATTCGAAATATGTACATATTAACAAAACATTTCATGGGAGATATCAGAATGAACCAACTTGGGACTGTCGTCAAATGATAACCATTTACGTCATGTTTGTTGATGGAAAATGTAACTGCTGGCACTGGAAAAGTTGTAAGGAATGTTCATATATTTAGCCATAAGACTGGGACAACACTGAAAGAAGAGGGTCGACGCTTATCTCGCCTCAAATATGTTATCAGAAAAAAAAAAAAAAATCAAACATTATAATATCAACAACATTAATAATAATATTGCTCCTGGCAGTGGAATTGATAATGGGGGCTTGCATACCATTTGTTATAACGCGCTTGCTTTGCACATTTGTGGTTTCGAATTTGATTCATGGTTTCAGAAGAGAAAAGATTTTGTTTGCGCAACAAATTTCGATGCTTGCCCTATTTCTTCCTCAAAAACTAAGAGTGATATCGGAAAACACGCAGTGGATTGAATAAAAAGTACAATTATTTCCAGCATCAATATGGCAATATTTTCAACAGGCGTCGAAATTTTGTCATTATTTTAGTGTTAGAAAAGGCGCTTCATGATTTTTATTTTTTTTTCCACCCATAATTACAATGTGTTGAAAAGACCGTACAATTTTTCTCTGTTGTTCATTCACCTGTATACATTTAGTTTTATGCGAGTGATTAATCTTTGGATACATTTGTTATAAAAGGACAAAATATTTTATGATTTTTTAGACTGTATTTATCTATGAGGTTTATTTTATAATTTAAAAAAAAATTAAAGAGTGTGTGAAATACAATAAAACCTAGAAATTGGTTTGACCCCAATTCCATTGTAACGAGCAGAACCTCTTGGCGTAATTGCGAAACATTTGATAGTATTTTTACTGCGGGGCAGTAAAATAAAAATTAAAAAAAAAAATACGAAATATGGAATTTGAGTGAAATTCATGAATACCTCAGTCACAAAGTGTCAAAGTAACGGTATAACCACAAGGTTTTAAACACAAATAACTCAGGAGTCCAGCGTAAAATGCACTGATCCGCGGACTACACCTTTCGTTTACTATTTGATAAAAGCTCAAGGTTGATGTGCCCATCTGGGTCTTTACGTTATGTATTTTGGTCATATGACTTCCAATGAGCACAGCAGAGACTTTACATTGTAATTATTCGAACTGATAGGGGTACCTATAATAGTGTATTATAATTACAGATAGGTATTTTATTGTTTTGTCGTTTCTAAAACTTCTCCTGAAAATCACAAAGTCGAAGATATTTCAAAATAATTTTGGTACAGCCTCCATAAAAATATACAGTGAGAGCACGTGCACAGGTGTCTTCACACCAGTGTTAATTTCTTTAAACCATAATGGTCACCGATGTTACGAATGAGTAACCGCAACTTTACAGTTACATGTTTAGAAGGTTAATTCAAACAAAATATGGAAATTCTCAATCTTTGGTGAAGTTTAGAAAACTGACAAAACTAAATTGCTTGTTATAGGCAAGTGACTCAATATTTATACCTATCTGTAATTACAACAATGTAATCAAAGTATTCCAATCAGTTAAAATTAATTACAGTTTGTAGTTGCTGCTGTTCTCATTTGAAGTCATATGGCCGAAATACTCAGTGTAATGACCATAAAGGTTATTACACAAAGAATATAGACCATGTGACTTCAAATGAGTAACGCAGAAACTATGCATTTTTATTAATTTTAAATTATAGGAGTGCCTACATTGCAGTACAGTAATTGCAGGTAGGTAAAGCTATTTAATCAACTACCATTTAAACAAGGAATGCATTTTTTATATTTTTTATAGTTTGTTAATATGTACTAATTTATTACCAATTCGATAACATTTCCAAATAATTTTGAAACAACCCCATTAAAATTACATGAAAGCACAGGTGTCTTCACACCAAAGTGTTAATCTATTCAAATCATGGTGGTCACTGAATGTTAGCGATGAGTAAGCTCAACGTCATAACTTGATGTAAATTTTTTGTTTTTACTTTGTCAATTTTTGGTGAAGTTTTAAAATTTACAAAATTAAACTGCTAGTTTTAGTGGCATTTCATTAACTATTTATACCGTTGTTATAACTGCAATCATATTTACAAGATGATAGTTTGGCTGCTGTCATTTGAGGTCATATGACGAAAATGCATGGCGTAGTGACCCATATAGACGCATACACCTTAAAAAAGAACAAGACGCAAAAGTTACCTTTGATGAACATTTGGACACGCGCTTTGAGCATATTGAGAGCGTATTCATTGTATCCACAGTGTCTAACACTACTCGAATTTAACGCTCGTATACTGGCCAAATGCGAGTTAATTACGAAAAATGCAAGGTGAGATTATAAATTCTTGGATTTTGCTTCGACAACAACATTTTTCAGTTGCTTATCATTATTAAATTTAGTTAAAGTAAATAACTTCAGCAAAATACACATGCATAATTCAGAAACCAAATTCAGGGCTAAACCGTGAGATAAACTGTTTAGCATGTAGCGAATACTGTGGCCATATATGTAATCAAGGCTCGGATTTAACTTGTTTGGCTTCTTGCATTTTTTTCGCGAATGGAGAAAATACTGTATCCACTTGAAAAAGTGAATATTTAAAAGGAACTTATAGTATATATGAATTAAAGCCAGAATAATCATTAATGTTCTATCACAGGTTGAAACGATTAGAATGTTCTGAATGAATTCCAATAATCTTGAATGTATTGATGTACCACTAGTCTTGATGTATCACAAGATATACTCCAGAATGTCTTTGAATGAGTCCTCATTAATTCCAAAGCAGTATTTAAGTCTAAAATTCAATGAGCACTTTGTAATTCCAATGAAAAATTGAAATAAATGATTCCTCTCAAATTCTATCCGAATACAATGAAAAGTGACAACACAAGCTGAATGAATAATTGTTTCCCTAGTCCTTATATACAAACTGTCACCTGACCAATGGCACAACAAAATGCCCAGAATGTGGATAATTTCAAATAGAATGTTACATGATTTAATACTGAAAGTAATCAAGATTACATACATCCCAGTTTATATTTTTGTACCATGAGAGGTTAAAAAAAAAATCAACCTTATAAGACTGAACAAGACTATATTAGTAATTAGGAACTAGCATTTTGATTTTAGGGGACAAAATAATATGTGACACAAAATATCTGCGATTTGTCGTCATATATAAATGAAGATATTGGAAAAATATTTCCTTTTTGTAAATTCAAATGGTTGGGCGGGAAAGATATTATGATTCACTTTTGGTTGTGCCATAGTCCATTGCGTAATATAAATAGCAGGGATCGAATTAAATGTAAGCCTTCTCGTTAAATGCGAGTTAATGGCGCAAATTGCAGGTTGATATTTCAAGCTCTTGCATCTTTCTGCGGGTGTTAAATGTTTCAGAAGACCCGGGTGTTTGATTTTTCTAATGCACTAGCGAGTTAATGGCGGAAATTGCTGGTTGATATTTCAAGCTCTTGCATCTTTCTGCAAGTGTTAATTGTTTCAGGAGGCCCGGGTGGTTGTGTTTTCAATTGCGCTAGCCTTTACAGATTACTCACGTCTCACCTCTCTCCGCGTGGGTTCGAGTCTCAGCCATCGTGGACATGTGAGAAAGTTTGTCAGTAGCTTCCCGTGGGTCGGTGATTCTTTCTAATTTCTTCCTCCACCAAACATACTGTACGCCATGTATAGCCTATAAATGGCGTTAAATTCACAACACCACAAACCACAATTAAATATTTCAGTGATATACAGCAAACCATTAGTAAAACTGCTTAAAGTACGTAAATTTGGTAAAATAATTCCGAAACATAAAATTGTGGTCATACCTGTACCTACTGGCAATATGCAGTTGACTCGGGCATAACCATACTATTTTCAGTGAAAGAGTATTGTGTGTGTGTGTGTGTGTGTGTGTGTGTCCTAACACTAACTTCTTAATGCTGAGCGCCTAGCAAGGCAACTGTTAGTACCATTTTTATCAGTTTTTGGTATGACTCGGCCGAAGTTCGAACCCGCGACCTCCCGCATCCGAGGCGGACGCTCTAAACGCTTAGGTCACCGATGCGGTCGGCAAGTGTATTTCTTGAGCGCTCAACTGTTTTATTCACTAATATGGAAATATTTACCTGATATTATCTTCATTCAAGTAAAATCTGTTACTAAATCTCTTCTGATGAACTTTATGGATGAGGTTTTTTTGTTTTTTTTTTGTTTTGGTCCCCCAAGAGCTAACGCAGACACACACAAAAAAATTAATTAAAAGAAACAAAAGGTGAATTAGTTGATGTAGAAATAGAAAACGTGAAATTGATGAAAAGTCTGAGACGCAGGGCGAGATACTGAGTACTTTAAAAGAAGAGAATACTACAAAAGCAGTCTCAAACATCAACATGCATGGCTAACTACATTGAACAATAGAGAAAAACAAACATTCGTGTGCTGGATATGGCAGAGAAAGGAAAGAAGGAAGATCTGTGGAAATGTTCCGTTTTGATAAGGAATATACAGATATTTCCATGTAACGCCATGAAGTCATAGCTATTCATCGTTTACCCAAACGAATGGTGAAGGATAAAAATAATATAATGATACTTCTTCCTTTGAGCTGTAATAGTCAGATGTGTGAACACGCAGGTGAAAACGAGGATTATGAAGAAACGAACATTTTGGAAGGGGAAATGTGTAATGACGCAGAACGATGATATTACAAAGGCTAAAGTCTGGGACTCATGAGCAGTCTCAAACTGATGCCGGAAGCGTGGTAATTGTATTAAACTTCTTGACGGATTAAAAAAGTATAAAACTGACCATTTCCAAAGTGTAACGGGTGTTGCTACAAATAAGCTGCAATCTGAATTAAATTCAAATCTCCATATGTCCTACGTGGATACTGTGTAGATTTGATTTTAATTAACAGTCCTAAGCGGATGCCTTGTAGATTTTATTTTAATCAACAGTCCTACATTTATACTGTGTAGACTTAATATTAATTAACAGTCTTAAGTGGATACTGTGTAGATTTAATTTTAATTAACAGTCCTAAGTGGATACTGTGTAAATTTGATTTTAATTAACAGTCCTAAGTGGATACTGTGTAGATTTTATTTTAAACAACAGTCCTACATGGATACAGTGTAGATTTGATTTTAATGAACATGGAAACTGCGTAGAATTGATTTTAATTAACAGTCCTAAGTGGATACTGTGTAGACTAGATTTTAACTAACAGTCCTAAGTGGATACTGTGTAAATTTTGTTTTAGTTAACGTGGATACTATGTAGATTTGATTTTAAATAAGTCATACGTGGATACTGTGTAGATCTGATTTTAATTAACGTGGAAACTGTGTAGAATTGATTTTAATTAAGTCCTACGTAGTTACAGCTTAGATTTTATTTTATTTACCAGTCCTAAGTGGATTCTGTGTACATTTGATTTTTTATTAACAGTCCTACGTTGATACGGTATAGATTTTATTTTAATTAGCAGTCCTAAGTGGATACTGTGTACATTTGATTTTAATTAACAGTCCTACGTGGATACTGCGTAGATTTTATTTTTAATCAACAGCCCTACGTAGATACAGTGTCTGTGCATATTTGATTTTAATTAACAGTCCTACGTAGATACTGTGTCTGTGTATATTTGATTTTAATTAACAGCCCTAAGTGGATTCTATGTCTGTGTATATTTGATTTTAATTGACAGTCCTACGGTGGGATACTGTGTAGATTTTGTTTTTAATCAACTGCCCTACGTAGATACTGTGTCTGTGTATATTTGATTTTAATTAATAGCTCTATGTGTAGACTGGGATCTGATTTTAATCATATTGAAATAAAATTTTAACTGTCTCACTGCTATTGTCGATGACCGTGTAATTAAAAATCTGTAGTTCATGCTGTGGGTTTCACGTCATTATTAATCACACGATCGGCTATACAGTTTGGCCAGTATAACTGGTGGAGGAGGAACCCGAGAAAACCCTGGCAAGAACCACCCAGGGCTGGATCAGGTCAGTTGTTGGAGGGAGGGGATTCAAAAGTTTCAGAAGGACCCTGACATTCCTGGAAAGGGCACCAAAGTAAAAGTCTATGTATCTGTTTACTCAACGTGTGCACAATACCCAATAAATATGCGCAAAAATAAAATGCTGATAAATTTTCAAGTGACTGTACGTTTATGTGTACGTTCTTTTTAGAGGGGGGCGGGGTCCAGGCCCCTTCCCCGTGTTCTTTTGTTTTTAGCTTGTAGGGGAGGGGTTAGCCCCCCTCCGATTCTGCTCTGCCAAAGCCTCACGGGAAGCCACTTACAAGCTTTCTCACATACCCACATTGACCCAATCCTAGACTCGAACCCACGCGTACAGAGGACAGATGGCACTTATCGGTAAAAATGAGGGCTTTAGACAGCTGGGCCACGCGGGGCTCTATATAAACTGTCATTTTTTATTGTTTGTTTAAGTGGCATGTGATATATTACTGTCTATATCATGCCAGAAAAATGGGGTTGAACTAAATCGATATGTGTAAGGTGTAGACCAACAATTAGGTCTCCGTTTTTTTTCTTCTTTTTTCTGACAGAAAAAAAAAAAGCTACTTGTTGGTCTAGTAAAAGGTGTAGACCAACAAGTAA
>JAECUM010001363.1:0-192537 GCA_016617855.1 Megalonaias nervosa
CCATATTTTGGTGATATATGATATCCAACTTTTTTAATACAATCGCTTATTATTTTAGTTTTTATACCATTACAACTCGAGGCTGCTCTAATCGAATTAAATCTCTTACAAAATCTGTTTGTCAGATCAAATCCAACATGTCGGATTAACTTATAGTGATACATTATATATAATATTTCATTTGTTTAATATGAAATTTTGTCTAAAACTATAAAAATAATAAGTATAGTAGTAATGATAATTGAGTTGTTCCTATCTCAGGGACCCCCTACCCCGACAAAACAAATTTTGTCAGAAATATGTTAGAAAAGTCTTATCATATGAAAGTTATCATTTTAAGCTAACAAAGGCTGCTGACAAAAATGTTAACGTATAACGTTTTGGGGGGGGTAGGGGCGTCTCTGAGATAGGAACCTCAAATTATCATTACTATGTACTATCGTATTATTCTCTTCTTTGGAAATTTTGTTACTGCTTCTGTCCATGCATGACAATTATGGTCTATAATGGTTATTGGAGCACCACGTGTTCTATATTTGTTCAAGTTATATAAAACTTCATTTGTTATTGTTTTTACAATTATCAGAAACAATAATTTTTCTATCTCAGGTATGTCATCTATGCGAGCTCCAGTTGTATTGTTATATTTTTCCCAATTATTTATTTTTTTTATTCCTGACTCTGTTAATTTGTTACCACATTTTGAGTGTACAAAATGTTCAATGATACGTTGAGCAATGCAATTTAGTGAGCCTGTTCTCATCGGAGTAAGAGCAGCTATGTCTGGTTCATTCAAACGATCAAGCGCATAAACAACTGCGAAAACTGGATATGCATTATTGTAGTATGGTTTGTCAATTCAGGTGAAAATACCTGCTTTAGAATTTTTATCTATTATGACTACGTTATATCGCCATGATTCTTTAACAGCGTCTAGTTTATCACGAATAATCCAAGTCGGACCATGTTTATTAACATGTTCAGCAATAAATTTTATTCTAAATATGTATTTGCTGTCATCAACAAGATTATTAACGATAGTAGATGCTCGTTTGTCATCCATTGTGGAATCAATAAACATTCCATTGCCATCAATCTTAAATGTTGAAAAAAACATGAGACCTACCATCGTTGATAAATTCATTCTTTGCTTGTTTGATAAAATCATACAGCAAAATGGTATTTGTTTTCTGCCACCCAGTAATCTGTTAAAATCTGATTGGTGATGTGCTCTGGCTCAATTGTGGATAACCTTGTAAACTCATTTTGTGTTGCTTCTAGTGCTCTAATGTATTGTTTTTTTTATGAGAGTCAAATCTGTTTCTGATTTTGGTAATGTGATTTTGTTACTGGTGAGATCTTGATATTGTTGCTGCAGTAATCTTAGCTTCGTCCCATCGACCCATGCTATACAATAACTTTTCTTTAATATATATTATACATTATGTCTAATTGAATTTTCATCTAATTAGACTTTTGCTAATAGTATAATGTTAAATCACACATATAATAGTTGTAAGTGGCTGATGTTGGGGTCAGCTATCCGATGTGGAAAAAAATGTTGCAATGGTTATTGTGCACTTCATCTACAGAGCGTTTGATGTGGAAGTACCAGCCCAAAACCATGTCACATTGTGGAGCTGGCGTTAAGGAAAAGAACAGAATTATGTGTAGCTTGTGGTGGAAGAATATATATTGCTTTGAAAAGATACTTCAAAATAACAAATGCGTCTGATGATGTAAAACTAAAAAACGCCAAGGATTACATTGAGAGATACATAAAAAAAAATTGATCATATTTTTTTAAAAATCTGTTGAACAAGTTAGTGAAGATGCGTCTGGCACCCCTTAGGTCGATTACCCCCTCCCATGTTGTTCATATCGTGAATAATTTTATTCACATTTTTTAAAGCACATTAAGAAAAACATCATGATGTGTCACATATAGTTTATGTTACTGTTTGTTGGTCATTCCATCGATTCCATGTATTTTTTTTTTTGCCTCATTTTTTTCACACCCCTCTATCCGCCATTTTCTCTGCTCACCCCCTCCTGCTGCCCCGCACAATGGTGAAGGCTAGCATGTATACATAAGCTGTAAATTGATCACTTAATTGTTGTATTCTGGTGAGTTTAGGAAAAATGTGTGATGTTTTTTTGAGGTATTATAAGTAATAAAGTGATCAAATGTGATCATGTTGGCTTTTAAATCTTTGATTAAAAATCATCTGTCCTTTGGTTGAGTGAAGATAAAAAGGAAAGTCAACCAAAATGATTTCGGCAAAAACAATAAGTATTTAGATTTTTTAAATGGTCTCGATGTTTCAAGTTAAATTTTCATGAATAATTCAGCTGTCTCTTTTTCATACTTGGTGTAATGAATCACTGGTTAAACATATTAAGCAGCACCTATGAACAACAACAAAAGTGTAAAGTGCTTTATGTGAAATGTTTTGAGCTCCAAATATACATACAAGTCAATTTAATATGATTTTGTTTGCTTTCTGTGAAATTTTTGTAAACTCCAAATAAATATACAAGGCAATTTAATTTTGTTTGCTTTATGTGAAATTTTTTTAAAACTCCAAATAAATATACAAGGCAATTTAATATGACTTTGTTAGTATCTTTTCAAATTTGAAATTTGAGCTCCACTAAACAAACAAGTCAATTTAACATGATTTTATTTATTTCTTTATCATATTTGAAATTGAGCAACTGCAGCATAGTGTGACAAATAATGTTAAAAAAGGGCAATTTTGGGCATATGGAAATTGGAGTCAGGGCTTGTGGAATTTGAATTGGGGTTTGTGAGTTTTTTAAATTCACTAGCCCTGGGCCTGTGTCTAAAATATAGTTTCTTTGAGCACTGCAAACCAGAAAGTAATTGTAAAGACATTGGTGTTAAGTTCCTTTCCTGTACAGTTATAGTGGTCGTTTTAAAATAGCTCTGAAATCTTTTGGACTTGCTCATTTGAAGTCATATGGCCAAAATACAAAGCCTAATGACCAAAGTATGGTCATAAACCCTAAACTCAGCTTCAGAAGCAATTATCATTACTGGCTGAATATCACTGGCTTTGGGAAACCTTGAAGTGAAAGACAGTATAAACACTATTAGAAGCATAGTTCATGCATCCATAATTACCCTAATTAGCTACTACAACTAAGGTTTCACATGAAATCCATAGTCAACTCATCTAATTCCTACACTCATTCACATGTACAGTTAACATATTGATAGAGGCCTATCACAATATACAATACAGTTAATATATTGATGGAGACTATCACATATACAATGTAAGTCATTAATATGAAAAGATATGAAACATTAGAAATCATCATAAATTAAACAAAAACTCTTCTTTAAAATTTTAAATTATAAGTAAGTAATGTATTCCAACTAGAACTGTATTTAAGCTCTATTTTCAACTGAATCCTGACTGTGCCTCCCAGTAACTATTAAAAGATGTTTGGGATTAGCAAGCGGAATCAAAGTTTATCAGTTTTTGTCTTCAGTCTATTATGGTGAGGACACCAAAAGTATAGTGATGAAATCTGACTGTGACCCTTGCAACAGAGCTGAGGAATTTACAGGCTGATGTGGAAAGTAACAAATTTATGTGTTATGTATATTTAATTTGTTATCATGAGCTTGACATTTGTCCATGATAGAGGCTAGAGTTTTTGTGTCTATCTGAGTTTTGCATGTTTATACATTATAAATAATTTGCCTACTGATATCTAATTTGAATTTGAAAGTCTAGCCTTTTTCTTAAGTAAAATTGTAACCCATATCCTGGTCATTTTATTGTGTCTTAGGTTTTTATATAAAGTTGCGATAAACAAAAATCATTCATTCCTATTTTAATATCATTCTGTGGAATCACTTTTAGTTGTGTGCAGATATAATTTGTGAAGAATCATTTATTTAAATTATTCATTTGAAATACAAAGTTCTAACTGACATTTTTGACTAAAACACTACTTTTGGATTATGGTGAATTCATTTAAAAATATTCTCGATTATAGCATTGTGATACATCAAGACTGTTGGTACATCAGCATAGTCAGTATTGGAATTCACTTGGAACACAATATTTTTGGAATTGTGATAGAATTTTTAGGATTATGTGGGATTTAATTCACAATACTAGAAGTTCCTTTTCAATTTTCACTTTGTATGCTAGGGAAATAAATTATTTGTTGAATGTTACAAAACTTGTTGGTTCTGTTTGTTTTTTTTTTTTGTCTTGTAGTGCAAGACCATAGTCCTAACAAATGTCCCTATCAAAAAATATCTTCTGCTTAACAAAATAAAAATGTTGCACATTTATTTATTTGAAATAGTTCAAAAGTGACAGCAGAATGGAAAATGATACTGAAACCTAACATACTGAGCTGTGAACTTCACCTTGATGGTAAGATCCAATTTGGTACATAACACATACAGAAAGTTTCATTCCTTAATTCTAATAGCTCTAATGCTATAAAATTAAAAAGAAAATGTTGGAAAAGTTAAATAATGACATGACCTTGACCTTTAAAACAGGACCCCCAAAGTGGCATATGATACACCTGCTAATGATGATACCAAGTGTCATGCCTTAACCTCAAATGGCTTTAAATTATAGAGAAGGTAGGAAAAGTGTAATTTCGTTAACCCATGTGCGCCCACAGGATTTTTTGCACAGGGGGGGGGTCAGCATTTTCGGGGGGGGGTCAGTTAGTCAGTCACGGCCGGGAGAGTTAGTATAAGAAGCAGTCTAAAACTAAAGCTAATATTTATTAAACGTTTTGAACAGAATCTTGTGACATATTTTCAGTTTCATTTGCATGATTAAACTTGTCGGAATTTATATGTATATATATCTGCAGTATGATTTCGGGGGGGGTCATGTGACCCCCCTTGACCCATGCTGCGGGTGCCCATGGTTAACCTATGACCATGACCTTGACGATACTACCACCAATGTGTTACATGATTTACTTTATAATAATAATGTTCAAGTATACCAAGTTTCATCCCAGAGCTGAATGAGCTCTAAAGTTACAGAGCACAAATGAAAGTTTGATGGAAAACTTTAAATACTGACCTATGCCTTTGATCTTGAAGACAGGACCACTAATGTTGTACACATTTTAAAAGAATGCAAACTTTCATCCCTTAACCTCTAAAAGATGGATGGAAAAACAGATAGAAACACACAGTATTTGTACCTCCAACTTCACTGGTCATAATGGGCCTTCAGTGTAATCAAGGATTTTGTAGCATGGAGAAATCTTTGTGGCCATGAGCTACACACCAATACTTCAACTGTATTAGTAAAGAATAAAATTCAGGTCACACTGACCTTGCTTGGGTGTATGGGTGAAATTCAAACAGATATTCATCTAATCATAAAGTTTAATGATTCTAATGTAAACAGCACCAAATAAATGACCTCTAAACCAATATCTGCAGCGAAAAGTCACTGAAACATGAAATACTAGTCAGAGACCTGTTGTTGTTGTTGTTGTTTTGGGCTTAAAGCAATTTTTCAAAGCCTGTTAGGCTATACATGGCGGCCAGTATAGCTGGTGCAGGAAGAACCAAGGTAAACCATGGTAAGAACCAATGAACTTCTCACACCCCCACAGTGGTCAAGCCTGAGACTCAAACCCAAACAGACCGTGGTGAGATGGCAGTGATCAGTAAAAGGAGAGAGATTTGGATCATTTGGACACCCAGTACCCCATCACAGAGACCTATTTTTGCAATAAGGGTGTAGTACTTATTTATCATGATATATACCTCACCCAGTTTCATGATTCTAGGTGGAATAATATGCATAAAGCATTCCCAAAACTCATGTGCTCATGAGCTAAATGTAAAAACAAAATCAGAACCAGTAAAGATTAAATAAAGGTAACTATGAGCATCTTCTGGTGCAAAAGGAGATGCACTTCACTATTCTAGTGCCTATGAAATTGAACAGCAAACACAAAATTTAACCCAAGTAAATGAAGCATAAATTATAGATCATAATAACCAAACTCTTCAGCAATGGAGTAGTGCTCATCAATATGCATTATTCTTGATAGCACAGTATGTATTAGCAAGTCATAAATCTATATGGCTATGAGCTAAATGCAAAAACTAAATATAAGCTGGTAAAATGAGATATGTAGGTAACTGTAACTTTTTTGTGTTGTTGTAGTGCTAGCAGAGATGCATACTATCAAGTATAATAATTTTAGAATGAACATTTGAAAAACAAAGTTGAAAAAAGTGACCAACTTTTGTGATGAGGGTGTAGTATTTGCCAACATGCATCCCTTCACCAAGTTTCATGATTCCTGGTTTAACAGCAGATATACAGGTTGCAAAAACCCTAAATTAACAAGAACCAAGTACATCTCCTTCCTTTATCACTTATACATGATGGTAACTCATAAATCTGTTTTGCCAGCCGAAGGATTGACTGTTATTTTTAACCATTCATGAGGTAAAGAATGAAGTGGCTAAGGTGCAAATTGTAAATATGCAGGTGAACTGCTGTATTCATCAGTTTAAAAATGCTTAAAATATGGTGTTAAATTCCTAAAATTACGTTTTGAAATTAAAAGCATGTGCCCTTCATTGGTCAAGTGAAGTTGACGTTTGTATTTGTAATGATATTCATATGCTGGCCTAGTCTGACCTATATTTGACTCAACGGACTGGAGGTACAATTGGAATATATTTACTGATAGAAGCATGCATCCATTACATCACCCTGTGAATGTACTAATTTGGTTTCTTATTTAATATGATAATAATAAATGGTAATGTAAATCAAATCCAAACAGCAGATTTTATGTTAAATTTCAGCAAACATATACCACTATTTAAACACAAGAACTGAGCCAAGATGAATACATGTCCATAATTCACTGTACAGTTCTCTCTCATTATAAGAATGTCAATGGGACTCATGGGTGTATGTCACTTTAGAATGAGACTACCTTATTAAGTACATGATACATATAAGTCTAAGTCCCCCTTTTTAAGGCCACTTCTCTAAATATGGCCCTATAGAATGAGTAAGGGAAGGTGGACTCTGCTCAGGGTTGGCCTCTCTTAATGGAGAAAAATGGCAGAAATATAGTACAATATTGTTAGGGAAGGCGGCCTCTGATCAGAGTGGTCTCTTTTCAGAGGGGCCTCTCAAGATGGGGACCACTGTACTAAACAATGAAGTGGGATTAATGACCAAACCTGCTTTACAACATGAACTGTGTTATAACTAAGGGCCTTATTGTGAGACATTGCTGTAATGGCTTTAGTAAATACAGTAAAATGTTTTTAAGGGACCACCCCTTCTTCCAACAAAAAGTAGTCTCTCAAGACAAGTGGTCTCTCATGATAGGTTTATGAAGAAAAGCTAGTTTTCAAGGTCAAAATTCAACTGGGTTTAAAAAGAAAAAAATAATTACTGTACATATATTTTTGTTCTTTATTTGGGTTTCTTGTTAAAATATAACATGCATTTATCTCAAATTTTTGTTATACAGTATAGCAATAAAATACATTAATCATAAAGATTATCATTTGTTATCTGAAGTTCAGATATAGTCATTAGTATATAAATTGAAAAGCTAACTAGAAAGTAACACTACTTATCCTGTCCATAAATCATAAAGTTAAGTATGATGACACTTAATTAATAAATTTATTTTAAGCCCAAAGCAAAAACCTTATTCACCCACAATATACACATGGATCAACTCAATAAACAAAAGGATATAAAAGATGTACTAAGATGAACAAATGATAAGATCACAGGCCCTGACACTTTTGTCATTGTGTGCAGATATTAATAACAGTAATATTAATAATGCAACAACGAATACAAACCTTTACAATAACTACAGATTTAAATCATTGAAAAAGCACAAATAACTTATTAACAGAAAAATATAAAGGCCTCTTTCACCCCAGTCATTATTTATTGCAACTCCATAGACAAATGATTTAGTGCCATACCCCAAAACGCTACACTAAAAGCCAGGTGAGAAGATCTCTCATTACAACATTGGCATTGTACAGGTTTTCAAAACAGATAAACAAAATGAACCTTTGAATTGACTACTGAATACAAGACTGCCATTCCTTGAATGTGACAGAATTGTTAATCATACTAGGATTTCAAAATGACTTAAGCAGTGGTGTCACTAGGGTTGGTGTCGCCCAGTGTGGTAACTCATGGTGTCACCCCCACGGACCTCCTTCCTGCACAAAAATTAAAAATTTTTATACACAGTCATGTGCAGTAACTCATGGTGTCACCCCCATGGACCTCCTTCCTGCACAAAAATTAAAAAATTTTATAGATACTCATTTTGGTGTCACCCCCTCTGATGGTGTCACCCAGTGCGGTCCGCACCCCCCCCTCCCGTGATGCCACTTATTTAAGTCTAATTACAAAATGCTGCATACAATTCTGCCTTATACATTTAAGAAAACCGGTAACCAAACAACTATCTCCCTCATCTTTTGTGCATTTCAATTCAGTACATCGGCATTCCACCGGCAGACTATACTCAGCAATCATGGTTACAAAGGATTAAATAAAGGTCTGTTGTATTGATATCTGGTTTTGTTACAGTCATTTGTAACATGTATTTCATGGCCACTGGTCGCATATAACAGGTGGTCACTCATGCCAGTGTATTTACAAAGAAAACTGGCCTGTGCATGATGATTTTGGTCATAAATGACAGGTGGCTGCTCATGGCAGTGATAGTTCAAATTAGGTTTCATTATACTCACATGGAAGAAAATTTATTACTTAATGACAGAACTAATTACATCAGTATATCATTGATAACTGATTATCCAGATCCTGATCTTTCAGAGAATCTCACACAAAATCTCACCATGCCTCAACACCATTCAATTTCTCAGCTGATTAAATTCGATTATCCAGATGACTCATTTTCCAAAGTCACTCTCTCTTAATGGGTTCTGATCAGATAATAGTCATTTTACTGCACTGTATTCATTAATAAGGACCGTCCAGGACCTTAATTATAAAGAATAAAAGTCTGAAAAGTGGAAGATGGTTGAGAAAAGATACCGATAGAAATGTTTAGTTTTCATGTTAAAATTGATTTTCCTGTATAAAAACTTCTAAAAAGTGAAATCACAAAATACTAGTTTTTGTCTCTAATTCTGCAGGTTGTTTGACATTTTGCTTGACTATTAAATGTACGATAAACATGACAAAATACATTGTTTCTGATTATTTTCACCACTACATTCTGATGTCATATCAGACTAAAAAATTCACATAATTTTCTCCAAATACAAGGAACTCAATGGGAGCACCATGACAATAAATCTATATCACAAAACTTTTAATATTGACAATGTTTGCCTTACATATAGAACCCACATTTAAGTTATAGGAGATACAATGTATACATTTACATACTATTACGCTTGATGCATTGTAGTCAGGTAGGTGGATAGGTTCATAGAAATAGGATTAATTTGTTTTTATCTTCATTATTAGTTCAATAACTTTCCATACTTTAAATGAAAAATTATGCTCACAGATTACAGAAATTCATCAGACCAATTCAAGCAAACAAAACTGTATTCCCCACCCCTACCCCAGGCCCCTTACTGCAAGAAGGAATATTTCTGTGCATAGTTGGAAGGGGCTCAACACATTACATTTATGATGTTGTCAGACCAATTTTCACAACATATCCTCTACATCAATGTCATCTCATGTAATTTTGCCCATAAAGAGTGACATACAGTTTGTCCTGTATAATTTGTGGATCATCTGTGAGTTTTGGTAGCATTGTGGCAAGATCAGCTATCATAGATATTGAGTTCTGAAATGAATGCAAAAGAACAAAATGTCATGTCAGTGGTCACTTACTGGGGAAAAAAAGCTACAATATATGCACATCACAGCTATAATGATACAGCGATACACTTCAGGAATGATATCATGATGATAATAACACAACATAAGAACTAAAACAATTTGTTTTTAAAGTTGTGAAATAACTACAAAGATATGATAATGAAACAATTGGATTAACAGTGTGGTTTAATTTTTGTAACTGTATCAACTGCTTTTAAAATTCTGTCATAATACCACTAGCTGAACATTTGTTAAAATGCTCAGAAAGCAAGTGGTAAGAGATGACAAAGTCAAGCTCTTCATTATGTCTTTTAACATAAACGATAATGTATAATATCAGGACCTCTGTATTGGGATAAATTCTGTACCACAACATTTATGAACAGCCTAAAGCATGTATATCAAACTTAACCAATAACTTCAAACACCTGTCAAACTGTATTCAAATGCATTTCTGAGAAATTTAATTGGTGGCTAAATGTGAGTCAATACATAAGTACAGCCTAATGCAAGTTGGTCAAAGCTTTCATGACTGATGGTCTGGCACCTATGTAACTGACACTGTAACATTTATGATTGAAACTATAATAAGTTTGATGTACATCAAGTTTTCTTTACATTTTTTTATATGTATGCTTGTAGAACTTCAGTGTATCCCAGTAAAGAAAACATTTGAATCCATACATATGAATGAGTTGGTAAAATGATCTTTGCTATGACCATAAGTCATTTTCTTGGCTAGGGTATTAACATAGAAGTATTTAATATGCTAAATATGGCAAAATTTCAATATGGTTTAATTTTGTGATTTGGGCAACCTGGGAAGGAACTGGAAGAATTTGATGTCATGGAAATGGAATGAATTAAGCTGATACGTAGTTATCACTGACCTGCAATGTATTTATGAACATACATTCATATCACCCAAAAAGATGTTGATAATAAACAATTATCAATTTAAACTTACCATTTTTAGAAGATGTTGCTCAAATTTTTTATCCATTACTTGAGTCTGTAATTGTTGTGTTCTGGAATCTACAAATAATTTCTTGGCTTCTTTTTGATCTACAATTTTCTTCTGTACCCTGCAAGTAATGAAATCAGAGGTTTTTGTTATCAGTGAAGCTCATATAATTCTTCTGAATTCTAACAACAGTATTTTTGTAAAGAAATCATATAAAACAGTTTCCATTGTTAATGAAAAGCAGGAAAATAGAGCTATTTATTACACTATTACAGAATTCCCTCATTATAATTTTCTTCATGGAGACAAAATACAGTCCAACCTGTCCAAATGATCACCCAAGTTCAGTGGTCGCCTGGTAAAATAGGTCATTCTAATCCCCCCCCCCACCAAAAATTTCTTATATAATTTTCATTTAATCAGCAACCACCCATTCTCCATGGTCAGCAGCCATGGTTCTTGACCAAGCAGTAATTTCTTAACCAAGTAGTGGTTTCACTCTGTCTTCTATGGTCGGCAGCCATGTGTTTCTTAACCAAACAGTTGTTCACCATGCCTTCTGCAGTCACTGGAGCATGTCAGCAGTGATAGTTCCAAGTATGTAATTAGGCTTCTTTGTTTGATGAGCAAAGCATGGTATATATAATGGTATATTACATGAATTGATAGCCACAGGAAGCTTCTTTTCATTCCTTAATTATCAAAGAATTCTCATAAAAGCTAACTGTCATTTGATCTTGGTGAGTCTGTGCAACTGCTTAGTCCATCAATTGTTTAAAGTGTGAACACCTATTTTCATGCCTAATTACACCAGCTGATCTAAGAAAAAGTCCGTCCTGTTTTTCACAATCATAGGTGTGTGTGTGTGTGTGATTTCGATTTTTAACGTAGCTTTAACAATTTTTCAGCCATATCGCTACGATGTCTGCAGTGTGACAGTTTATAGTGATGTCTAGCACTGGGGCATCATGCCGCAGACATGTGGCATGATGTTCCACTCAGTCACATTATCCTGACACCAGGGAGACCAGTCCTAACAATAACCTCTTAATGCTGAGCGCCAAGCGAGGCAGCTGTTAGTACCATTTTTGAAAGTCTTTGGTATGACCCGACCGGGGTTCGAACCCGCGACCCCCCGCATCCGAGGCGGACGCTCTAACCACTAGGCCACCGGAGCGGTCACAATCATAGGTAAAGTTTGGATGCAAATTAAAGGAATTGCTAACAATTTATCAAAACTTCAACACATGTGACAATGATAGGAGAATCAGTGATGATGTACATGAGGAATTTGAGTGAGTATATAGTAGTCTTGTGTGGCTAAAGAGCTACACTAAAGACATTTATCTTGACAGTATACTACTACTGCTAATAATAATACATGCAAAATAATAATAATGATACTCCTATTAATAATAATGCAATTTGGTGCATAGTACATGCATTTGTCATGAGCTAAATTTGAAAGCTGAACCTGCCTTCAAAAATTACCTGGGTGGCTGCTGTATACAGGTCTGACTATATTGTTTTAATGTAAGACTGTATTGTAAATTTAGAAATACTTTATACATATAATTTTACTACTTCCTAATGAATAAAATAAGTATACCTGCATTCTTTACAAGTCCCAGGGTCATGTACATCTATCTTGGCTGCCTGAAGAGAAACAGTTTTAAACATGAGGCTCATGTAGGCATGAGATCACTCACCTGGTTGACATCTAACAGTAAAATGCAAGAACAATTGATCAAGGTATTTGTATCAGTAGGATGCTTCTGTATAATCTGTATAAATTTATTCCAATGCTGATAATTGCATATGCTATGACAACAACTATTTCAAGCTTGTTTAAACCATCATCCATATATGATGGCACATCTGTGTTATTTGTCCAATACGGAAAGACTTTTATGCCAGGATGCTTTCTGACAAAGTTCATCAAATTCCAGCATTCCCATTCATCTTTTTGTAGTTGCAGTTACATGTACCCTCTAATCATGGGCGCCCACAGCATGGGTTAAGGGGGGTCACGTGACCCCTCCCCCCGGAAATCATACTGCAAATATATATATATATATAAATTCCGACAAGTTTAATCATGCAAATGAAGCTGAAAATATGTCACAAGATTCTGTTTAAAACGCTTAATAAATATTAGCTTTAGTTTCAGACTGCTTCTTACACTAACTCTCCCGGCCGTGACTGACTGACCCCTCCTGCACAAAGTCCTGAACCCCGCTGCAAAAAATCCTGCGGGCGCCCATGCCTCTAATGGTCAAAACTGAGTGTATATATGTATGCTGGAAATTTAAGTGGTTTGAATTTCAAATCTCTGGTAAACAATGGTATAATATGCAAAAATTGTCGTGTACTATGTAATGCCAAGAATAACTTGCATGTCCTACTTATCTTCACTTGTTTTTTGGTAGCAACTTTGGTCATGATGTCAGGCCCATACGTATATTCCTGCTGTTTAAGTAGCTGACAATATTTTAAAATAAATTTCTGTACTGCTCAATCTGCATACATAAAATGAAAAGAGAACACACTCATCTGCATAACAAAACCACTATAGGCAACAAATTAATGAATAAGCAATTTGATTGGATAAATAGCTGCTGATGTCAAATTCACATCATAGTATGTTGCTCAACAAGCCATATGATTAAGTACTTACCTGATCATAATAACGTAGGAGAACTACTATCTCACAAATCCATCTCCCAGGCTAATACTTTTTAGATCTCTGTCCACTTAGGTGGCAGTTAGAATTATCTCCCTTTGATAAAGGGATTGGTGCCAAATTCCATGAATACTTCAGTTACTAACAGAGTGGGATGCACACTCTATATATAGATGAAACTGAAGGGTGGCTGTATGTGTATTTTGATCTGATAAGTAATACTGAAGAAACACTTTACTAGAAAAATTGGTTTCTTACATTGCCCAATCATAATACCTTAGGAGAATAGGCAAGAGGAGGAGGGTGTTACATCAACTTACCCCAGAGAGGCCATCTCTGTGCTCCTGAAGGTATATGAGACTACTTCTAGATAAACTGAGTGGAGAATAGACTCCAGCTGTCAGGGAGCATCTTCAAAAGAGAAAACTTTTGCCTCCCTCAAATCCAGCAGAAGTCATTAAGCCACATTTTTATGAAGATGTCCAATGACCCCAGAAGGTAACCTGTTGTGCCACAGCTATAGGACCTACCAGGTCAAGCTGAGCCTTTTAGGATGAAAGATATTTGAGAAAAGCTGGAGAAATTGGACTCTGACCTCCATCCCATGGCATGGATGTCAGGTTAGTTTTGCTCAAATGCAACGTTTGTGGCCTAACTTTGCGAGCTGAAAAGCATAGCAAATTCACTTCAATTGGGATTATTTCCTAATACGTGAATGAATAACCCATTTTGTCCAGGATGAAAGTGTCTGTGCTGGTATGTCAAAAAGTGGCATGATCTCTCTTGACGTACCAGACTGGTCCTTTTAAAGGTCACCGGCTATACTCCAACATTTTTCTTTTTACATCAGATTTGCATTACATGATTAAAAGTAGTTATACTCGCACAAAAAGAACAAAAAAAATATCAAGTGTAAAGAAGAAATAATGATTTAATTACTCAAAATAGAAGTATACAATGCTGTTACTTCCCCTTAGCTACCATTTCCCACCTATAGAGGATGCCAACTGGAAATGACATACATTAATCCCCAGAAGACGAAGTATATTCTTCTTGTTGCTGAAAAATAAAACACTATAAACTATGGGTAGGGAACATTTAGATGAAACTACTGAAAACTAATCTACTGTTCAGCTTTATATCAATATGCGTGCATGACACACTAGAATGTGTCGCTTTGAAAACTGTTCCATTGTTTCAATTTATTTTGAAAATTCCCATTAATGCCAGTAAAAAGGAATCAATGTTGGCTTCCCTATGTCGGCTGACTTTATAAAAAAAAAAGAAATCAGCACACTTAAAAGAATCCAAAGGAACCAAATTTGGCTTCCTTTTGTCAGCCGACTTCATAAGAAAAAATCGGCACACTAAAAGAATCCAAAGTCAGTTTCTGGGATTGGTTTGCATTGTAATAAAATAACCTTTGTATTTGATATCCTGTCGGTAAGTTTAAGCAAGGAGTTTATTGCTCGCTGCCATTTGTGTTTATTCATCACCCGGGCTTCTATTTGTTTGTCATATGTAATCATAATTGATATTTGCAGGGCAAATAGTATACACAACAATAACTTGCATTAATAATACTTTTGTAACCCATGCTAGCGAAAAGATTATCATTTGCACTCACAGTGAATGTATTTTAAAATAATGACTTTTATTTGCAAGATACCGTCGTATAGTTAACCTGGATACGATACAATCTTGATCAGTTTGCACCTTGTAACTTATCATGCATGAATGGCAGGTGCCTTCAAGCAATCAGGTGATATTTTCGTCTCTTCTGTGATTTTGTTATTTGACATAAGCGATACACACTACAGCAAGGATGCATACACAAGCTGGCATCCACTACATATATGGAGTTCATGGATATATTTTTTCTTTAATAAATTTCGCATGATGACAAAAGAAGGAATAAATGATAACAATGCAAGGTTAGTTTTTTTCATTTTTTTTCAAATAAGTGTATGTTTATCAATTTTTGTGTACCGTGCAAGGGGGAAGAGGGCACAAATTCAACACAAAATTATTTCCTTTCTTATTTGTATGGAATAATGGAGCAAATATGATTGGAGATATTGACTAGTAATGACAAGCTTTTAATTTACGCGCACACACATTAAGACAACTTGAAAATAAAAACAAACAATAAAATTAACTGGTAAGAGCTTCATATTGCAGCAACAAAACACTGACAAAATGCTCAACATTATTCTCTCTCTTTCATGTGTAATCAAGTGTGTATTATATGCAGCAGTGTTACAACTTGAAGCCTAAAATTAAATATATTTGTGATAATATCTCATGTACACTACCCTAGAAAACTGTATACATATTCTGAAGAATATTATCTGTTAAGTATTATTGTTTTATAAATCAATATTGATAATTTGACCGGAAGACTTAAAATGAGAATGTCGTTGTGCAGATGCATATATTTTTTAGCATAAAAAAGTTTATATAAATTTTAATTAGAACAAGCAAGATATGTCAGTTTGTGTTTTCTCTCATATATATGTACGTTATGAAGTATGATTATTTTCTTTGAAAGAATATCAAGATAGTTTGTTTAAATTAAGTTTTTTCCTAAAAGCTATCTTATATAGTATCTACTTGTTGTCTGAAGAAATAGAACTTGTTCAAACTATTGTTAAGTTGGGCTGAATTGTCTTTCCAGTTGGGCTGAATTGTCTTGGGCTGAATAGTCTTTGGGCCAAATTGACTATAATCCGGCAAAAATGATACAACTTTTCCATCCCTCACCCTATTCAATCCCACAGCTTGAATCCACTTTTTTTTTCTGGTAAACCAGCTCTTTCAGAAAAAGAAAGAACCCTTTTCCCATCATCACTCTTTTGGTTACATCCATATGCAACACAGTGCACCATATTTGCTGTACAAAAGCACAATCATAAGATATATCACACAGACATTTACGTGGGAAAATTAAACACTTGAATGGCTAGGTTAAATAGAAGGCATAAAAGTACATCATATCCGTTTTATGGCACGCAGAAACTACTGATTGTTTACAGAGATTGCCGAATAATTTTTTCATTTAAAAAAGCGGATTTTTAAGGCTAATTAAACATTTTTATGGTGTGCATACATAACAAATGCGCTTTATTTATGACTATAATAATATCACATGTTTGTACAATACAGGTGGCCAGTGACCTTTAAGTATCACTTCAGAACTCGCACTGGGTCCTGTATACTACCTTGAGATGACGTGTCAAAAGTAGACAGGAATATCTCCCTTGATGCAACAGCTTGGTTCTTCTTAAGTACCACTTCAGAGCTCACAGACGACCCTGTAGATGACCATGAGATGAAGTGTCTCGAGTAGACAGGAATTCATTACAAAAATCTGATTCCTCCTGAACAGGAGCCTGTTCTTGGCAATGAAAGCAGGGGCCATCATAAGTTATACTATCCCATCCTGCTGGAACTGCAAGTAGTCCAGGTCAACTGATAAAGCATACATTTCGCTAATTCTGTCTGCTGTCACAGGTGGGAGTAAGAAGCAGGTCTTATATGAGAAGTGAACCAATTAAGCCCTTAAGAGCAGTTCAAGTGGTGTCTTATTCAGTCTTGTCAGCACCCATGACTGATCACTTTGGGCACAAAGTCAATGCCTTTGGATGTGTGAACTTGAAAATGACAGCAAATTGGAGAGATCTTGTTTGATATCTTATCTCATGCATGTTAGAGTTTATGTATTGGTAGCCTTTTATCATGACTGGTTCTGTTTCTCATCAAAGAGCCAAAGCAGGAAGTTCACTATTGAGGTACTGATGCAGTAAGCAGTACAATGTGTTCACTCTTGCATGACTGTGCAAAACTTCTCCTTTTCCCTAATATACTTCAGGTGGAGGGCTGTCTTGCTCAGACAGTTTTCTTCACTACTTGATGAAAGAACTATTTGTTCATGAGAGCTTGTTTAATATGATCCAGATGTGCAGGTCAACAACTCTGGATTAGGACTGAATGCCTGCCATCATGGATGCTTGAGCAGATGAGGAAATATCTCTTTTTCCCATCCATTTTCAGCCACAATATTGCTGAGGTCATTGATCCAAACATTTTCCCACTTGAGTGAAACAATCAGTGTGTAGTGACATTCTGATTCCCTTACTTTCATTATTACATTCTGATACAGGTGTGTTGGAGGGTGAGCATGCATCCAAACCATTCCATTCTACAACACGAGTGAGCCACTGTCCACGAACCTCTTGGAATGATGGAAGGAGATATACACCACAGCCATTTGTGCTCACATCTGTACAAGCTGTCAACTCGAAGGTTGTACCTGCAAGGGACCACACAATGTAAGCCAGTTAGTTTCTCCCATTCCTGAGATGGGACCTCATATGCACTGCTTGTTCCCAGGAGCAAGGATTCAGCTGCCATTGGGACAACAGTACCAATGTAATGCCTCATAAATAGGCCGCTAAAGACAGTGTCTGGTGTCACATTAAGAAACCCCAGCGGTACAGCACTCACCATCTTTTCAAGAATTGAAGCTATTGGCTGCCCTGCATCCATAGTAGGAACTGGGCACAAAGGCACTAACTGACTATAAGCAGGTGCTCCCTTTGAGTGACAAAAACATGAGAATGCAGTTTACCCCATATCCTGTGTACTGGGGACTTAAACTGGGCACTGAGTGACCTGTAACTGACCCATGAAAATGCCTTATAGTGTGGATTAGGCCAACTGCACAAAGACCTTTTGTCTTTTGGCTTAAAAAGTAAGATCAATTGTAGTAGTGACCTGTTGCGATCTGAGACGTCTGAGACATATGTCCGAGTCCAGTTTCAATGGAACAATGCCATTACATCATCTATGATGTTGTGCCATTTTTTGTGTTGAGACCGATTAGAGGATATCTGATCCACAGAACAGGTCCATACAGCTGAAAGAAAGACCTTATGTCTTTTGACTAAATGGTAAGATCGACCGTGGTAGGGGCATGAGACCTATGGCAGAGTCCAGTTTTGAGGAACAATCCAAACTAAAAAGTTAATCTTGATGACACTGTGCCATTGTTTGTGCTGAGATGGGTTAGGGGATAACTTATCTGCTTTAATCTCAATCTCTCTTGAATGTAGTCAATAAAGACCTACCATCTTGGCTTACAATGTGCGATCGACTGTGGTGGTGAGATATTGTAACTTCCAAACAGTCATTGACCACTCTGGTGGCCTATATGGTTAGAGTGTCCACCTCGGATGTGGGAGGTCATGGGTACGAACCCCAACCGAGTCATACCAAAGACCTATAAAATTGGTACTAACAGCTGCCTCGTTAGGCACTCAGCATTAATAGGTTAGTGGCCTATATGGTTAGAATGTCTGCCTCAGATGTGGGACTGGTTGGCCTGGTGCCAGGATAATACATTTGGGTGGAACACGATGCCACATGATGCCCCAGTGCTAGATATCACTATAAACAGCCACACTGCAGACCTCATAACAATATGATTCAGATTGTTATGTAGGACTGGTTGGCCTGGTGCCAGGATAATACATTTGGGTGGGACACAATGCCACATGATGCCCCAGTGCTAGACATCACTATAAACAGCCATACTGCGGACCTCATAACAATGTGATTCAGATTGTTAAAGCTATGTTAAAAAAATATCCAATCTGAAAATCCCAACAGTCATTAAGTAAAGGCTCCCTTTCAGTGGCAAAGGTTAGGGAACAAAGTGAACATCCCCTTATTACTGAGACATTGAGCTGGCCATTATATGCAGGTTAGGCTGATCCATAAGAATGTTTGTATTGTGTGGGTTTAGCAAACTGGACAAAGATCATTCATCTAGTGGATGATCAGCTGTGGTACTGACCCATTGTGATAACAGACATATTGTGGCAGAACAGGACCATCATTTATTAAGCTGAGATGGGGTACAGGAGATTTGATCCACATTACTGATCTGTACATCTGAAATGTGTGACAGTAAGGTTTATTTTGATCTCAATCTCACTCAATTGCAGGTGATGAAGGCAACTGGGTGTCAAGCCCATGTGATAAATGGCCAACTTGTTCTGCCAAGAAAGATTTATCACGATGCAACACTGAGAGTCTAAAGAGGAGTTCGTACTGTTCACTTCATGGTTGATGACCTGTGTGCAGTGCAATACCCACTGAGAAACCAGTCATTCCCCACTGTAATGTCTGCGTGTAATTGATGACAAATTCTTCCATCAAGGTGCACTTCTGTGCCTTCCCCTTTAGTATTCCCAATATTACAGCCCATTGACTTCTGCACATAGATGCAAGTCTGACAAGTATTCCTAAACTGGCAACCAGAGCAAGAAACACATGTAGAGTGGTTGTCAGTCCTGTGTCTGTCTCCAATGTTTACAAAGCTTGTACTTGGTCTTGCCCATAGTCTAAATCTGTAATTATATAAAACAGAGAAGACAATGTATACAGTTGTAGCATGGAACACATCATGCTTTGTGAATGACAATTACATGTAAAACGCACACCTGGCTGCCCATATAGGTAGAGTATTGGAGCATCAATATTAATATGTGTGAAGTGAGTGCTAAAATTCTAATAAAAGTTACTTGAAAGGAATGGCCAATTACTGAAGCAACGCTAAGACCGTATTTGCCAGCCTATAAGTCAATGCGGAGTATAACTTGAATGAGCAAATTTGGTAAACTTTCCATCCATCATCCATATATAAGTCAATGCTGAGTATAAGACGAGGCCAGATCAGTACTTCTGCTTCATCTTTTTCTCTTTGTTCAACACAGCATCATGAATTTTATCCTATCTGTAACCCTGTAACCTTTCCAGTCTGGATCAATAAATGTAACTAAAAGTACAGAATTTGTTTCACACTAAGTATTTTAAATGTATTATGTACTTTTAGCTATATATAATGATGCTGACTTGAAAATTCATTGAGTTACAAGATAAAATTTGTGATGCTGTGTGGAATTAAATTATAATAACTTCCAGTTTCATGAAAAATACATACCTTACTCCTTCAGGGTTTGAATATTCACAACAGTTATATCCATACAGATTCTATTTAATCCCAAGAATGACTATTAGGCATGCTGTCTAATTTTCTATAATGACTTCTCCATTCCCAACAAATAAGATTATTTTTTAATGTGCATGTATTCTTCCTGTACTTAGGCAGCAATTGTTTTTGATCTTTGCTCATGCTATATGTTACTTTAAATTGCTGTCAGTCCTATCAGCAAGTTCAAAAGATGTCACTGGTTGAGAAATTGACACAGTAACCACCTGGCATTTCCTTTCATTATATGGTACCATATTCATAATACCCAAGGTTAGCCTCATTTCCCTATTGGCAGCCTCATTAATCTGATCTGGTCTGCCAAATCTTGACCTTGAACAGGTGTTAACTCTGGAAAACCTGACTACAGCTGCAGCATGTTTAATTAGCATGTAAATACCACTAAAAATCCACATGATTCTTGGACAATGGAAGTGGTAACTAAAACTAGAAGGAATTGCTTACCTAGTGGTATTAATTGATAATGGAATATGGTACTGCACTTCTGTACATGAGTATGAATGAAGTCATCAAGTAAGTAAATAATACAGATTACTATACAATCGTCAATAAACAAGACCTCACTCTCTCTCTCTCTCTCTCTCTCTCTCTCTTAATGGGGCATAGTTTTTATTTGATCATGAGGTGCAGTATCTGTCTTTGTCATGGTTATTCATCTTCTAATTTGTCAATTCTAATGCACCCATATCAAATTTAAACAACATGTATTACAAACAATGTATATTACTGATGCATGTTGCTTTAGCGCAATTACATCTGATGTAAGTTAATTTTTAATACTGATGATCATGAAATTTTTAAAAATCCTTCTCAATGTGGGATCCTATATTTTTTCATAAATGATCTCTTCTCCAAAATGAAATATGTAACAAAGGAGTAATTGTGACACCATATTTTTGCTTGAAAATTGTAAATGAACATTCCAAAGTTCTGATTCATTAATATGATACATCCACTGAATCATTAATACATACATTTCTCATTGTAGATTTTTTTTTAAAAGTGCTTCCTTTATCTCAACACAATTTTTCCATTATTATTCTGTAAATGTGAAAATTCAGGAGCTGTAACACAATTTTTCCATTATTATTCTGTAAATGTGAAAATTCAGGAGCTGAACATAAAATTAACTCGGAAATGTTTGATATATTGTAAATCATGATTCACTTCAATTATATAAATATGTAAATATATGGCAGAGTCATAATTGAATCCTGCAACACTAATATTAAACGTCAAAAAGGAAATGTATACGCAATGGATAACTAAAAAAAATGATTACATATTCTGAACTTTTGCCAATTAAATTAAATATTGATAAAATTACAGTGCTTGGTGTTTTGATTTTTATTCAGTACAAATCAATTCAGAACAAACTGGTTATTTCTTTCTTTCTTTTCTAAATGACTTTGCATCTGGATTGTTCTCACCATGAAAGATGGTCAGCATATAAAACACATTTTCCTCCATACAGGACCAGCAGTACAGAGAAGTAGATGATTATGCTTTGAAGTTTCAACTCTGGAAAAAGGATTATCCTGTTCTTTTAGCCATTTATACATTTGTAACTGTACTGAATGTGAGAGAAAAAAAAATAAATGCAGTTATTGTCTGAGAATTTAGCATGGACAAAAAATTCCCGTCATTCTGACCAACAATTACCAAGCCAAGGTAATGCAACAAATGATTTGTTTTTAAAAATATTTCTATGAAGCAAAAGGAGGTGGAGATAGAGAAAACAATGGAGAAGTGATATACATGGAGGAATAGAATTGGCTGAGGTATCTCAGTAAAATAATTTATAATTCAGAACCCTGTATCTGCTATCATTCCTATGAGGTAAATGTAGGATTCAAACAGCAGTGGAATATAACAATTTATTTGGGTTTCCATAGAGGGCATTGAATTGTGGAGTTAAGTATGAACTTTATGATTCAGCAGAACACATCCAAGGAGCCTTGAGTGAATTGAATAGTGCATGAAAACTTTCATTTGCTCACTCAACAGTAAATCGTATGTTTAAAATTTAGTATCCCTATGCATTATTTTCCTACTAAACGCTTTCCAACCACTTTAACTCCCTGCCCCCACTCAATGGATTTGCACTATTTGGAAGATCGACCAATGGGGACATTCTGAAGACAGAATTTCCATTATATGACAGAAAACTTTCATCCATGTGTTGAGCTAGATTAGTACCCATGAGAGATTCCACTTTGGGCAAAGATCTTTGGAAGTGTGTAATCAAAACTGGACAGAACATTGGATAGGTCTTTGTTTTTTCCTATATCCTCTCTTCCATGATGTCAATAGCCTTTGATTGTGATTGGGGTCGTTTCATGTCAAAGATCCATAGTAGGAAGTTAGCTACTTGACGGATTGATGCTTAAGTGGTATAATGTCTCTTTGGGCACACAACTGAATGAAAATTTTCCATTTACCTTTGTTTGCTTTTAAAGTAGAGTGCCATCTTGCTTGAGCAATTTCTCCACCACTGGTTGTGAGAACTGTTTGTTCTGGAGGGTCTGTTTAACTATGTTGGGACAAAACACCTGCCATCATGGTTGCTTGTGCAGATGGGAATAGTTCAATTTTCCTGGAAATTTTTGTTGCAAGATTGATGATGTATCTCATCCACAATTTTTACTATATGAGTGGCTCAATCAGAACGAGATGACATTCTGATTATCTTTTTTCTTTATCACTATCAGAAGCAAAGGTTTGGGAAAATAAGCATATGCATTCAGGCCATTTCAATCTATAGAAAGAGCACTGTCTGCCCAGAACTTCAGATGCAGGACTGGTGAGAAAAAGGTTGGGAGTTTGGCATTTTACCATGTCGCAAATTGGTGCATCATTGGTTTATCCCATCAGGGACAAATCTGAGTTACGAGAATTCCAATTGTAATAGTTTATTCTTCCAGGACGAGTCCATTAATACATTAAGTCAGCCTGGAATATGACAAGCATGGGCATTTATTTGTCAATGAAGACAATTCTTTGGAAAATCCCAAGCAAGAATGCAAAGGTCTGAGGACTTGGTTCCACATTGCTATTTGAGAAGGTACCACAGTGGAGTTGTCGGACAGAATAAGAACTCCCTTACCATATAGATTCTCCTGCTACCAATGAAAAGCTTTTGAAATGGCTTTCATCTAGAGAATGTTGATATGTAAATGACAATCCTGATGAGACGACACTCCAATGGCTTCCCGGAGTAAAGGAAGGTGTGGCCTCCAACCCTCTGTGCTTGCATCCATATAGACTATTTTCCAGAGGTTGTACTGCAGTGGTATAGCTGGCATAAGCCAAGTGAGGTTGCCCCATATTCTGAGATGGAACCTCATATTTGTGTCGATTGTGAGATGTTTATCCAATGGGCAAAGTCATGGCCTTCATTTGGACAAAGAATCATTTGTAATGGGCTCATAAATAGGCAACCTAGGACTAAGAGGTCTGCTGCCACATACATGCCAACCCTGAGACAGGAATAAGCATAATATTTGCTAATAAAAGTGGCAAAAAAGTATAATCTGGGCATAAAAGTGTGATCTATATAATTATTATATGCCATAATGACAGTATATTGTAAGAAAAATGTACTTGTACTTTTTAACTAACCTGGATCTGCAGTAGGTCAAAATACTTGGCAAAAAATGGGCAAAATCCATGTGGATCAGAACCACAATACAAACACAAAACATACAAATTATTTACATTCAACACTCACTTTAACTAGTCTACATGTCTAACTTTTGCCAAATGATCGTGAAGTCAACAAATTCAGCAATGAGCTTGACGATGTGCTCAATCCAAGTGCTATATTACATCACCCTCATATTCTTCTTTTCAATTTTTTAAAGCAGTGTTCATTTGTCCTTTTTCTGATTGGATATGATTTGAAGTTTAAAAAGACCCATCTGCTCTAACATTTTTCATCCACATGTAAAACCATAAATGCCTGTTTTGCTGTACATCTGGCACCATTTTCTTTAAAGGTAATGACTGGTCCACTAACTAACTTGATTATTAATATACTGAATCTGTGAGGCAAAATTTCAAATTAAAGAAACCCATCTGATTTCTTGGAAATGGTTTATATACAGTTGCTATATAAAGAAAACTAGGAAAGTACACATAGGTCCAGGATGAAAAAATTCACACTTTCGCAATTCTCACCCAGCAGCATTTCTTTTAGAATATTCTCAAATTTATATGATTGGAAATAAAGAGATGATAATAAAACAAACTTTTTATTGCTTTATTTTTATTTTTTATTTTTTAATGTACCAAAAAAGGCATAATCCATATACATTCAAATGTAAGATGTAATTAGGTCAAAAATACATAATGATTACACCAAAAGCATAATGGTTGGCGTGTATGCTCTCACATGGTGCAAACTCTTAAGCAAAGGAATTCTTGAGTGGGTAGATCATCCTGCATAAGCAAGGAAGCCACCAGTGTAATGATTTTTAATTGCTAGTTCCGGAGGAAGATATACTCTGTTCTTGTGTGTTGAAATCCATACCTAGATCAACAGAATGTTGAGATGGCACAAAGTTGGATTGACCCAGATTGAGAAGGAGAGTAACAAGGGATATCATGTCTTGCTCAAAGATATAATTCACCTGATGCTTTTGTAGAATGTAGTCCAGGTAGGTGATGTTTCCACCATGGCAGTGGCCTGGATATGGGCCATTTTCCTTGTCCAACTGGGAGGGGGCCCTGAATTGGTAAACGGTGTGTTTATAGGCAAATACAGGAAGCAGCAGAGAGGCTGAACACACCACTTGCTTGAATTGTCTTAGTTTGAAAAATAAAGGTTCCAACAAAGAGATGAAAAATACAGGGTCAATAACGTCAAACTGAAGCCTCTTATATTGTCTGAGATTCTCTCTAACTGGGTTAGCCCATTTTGTTACTTTATCGCTGACGTTGTTGTTTTCAAATTTTTCTTGTGTGTATATTTCAGTACCCAGACACACACTGTTGGTCATCAGCCTCTCTGCTGCTCTGGTTTTTATCCGAAGATTTTATCAAGACCTATACGATACCTCGACCTAGGATCATGTAAATTTATTGTGATAAATCCGTGTGGGGTAGCTTGTGCTTTTGAAAAGAGTTTTGAATTTAATCATGTCCATATCCCTTGAACACCAAGTCTGATGAATATTTCGCAGAGTATGTGTATCGACTCCATTAAACACAACTAAAATATTGCAGTTGTCTCTGATCACTTTAAGTATTTGTGTATATCGCTGAGTAACATATATCAGTATTTTTGTGTCTGCCTTGATAAAATATCCGAGCTGGATTTGATTGTTTGTCCAGCATCACATCATCGTATACTACGAGATTATTAATAAATCCATTGAGGTCATCTACAGATAGGGCTTCATTAATATCAGTGATAAAATCGATAATAACATTATCATCCTCGTCCAACAATTTTGCATTTTCATTGAAATCTTTAAGTACTTCATAACATCGTTGATCATCTACAGATGGTGCCACTAAATATAATTTATCCCACTTGAGACCCAGATGGACCTATGATAATTGCTCTGATCGAATTTGGTAGTGCTGGATGATGCTTGCCTGGCTCCTGCTTTCGTGTCACTGAAAAGTCAATTATATCCATGTAGTACAAATATAATAAATAATATGAATTTATATTGCATTTGATGCAGAGTTCCCACCCCCACCAGTGGATTAACAACAATAACAAAAAATAAAAAACATGCACTTACAGGCAAGTGTGTGAAATGTGGTACAACCAAATACAGATTTATTTCATCTCGTACGAGGACAGGTGGTGATATTGCTGCTTCACTGGGAAAATTACCAGGAACTCCATGGGCTAAATACCCAGGAGAAAAAAATCTTCCTGGATATAATTATTGTGGTCTTGGAACCCGACTTGATATCCGACTTGACGAACGAGATCAACCAAGACCTGGAGAGTATCCAATAAATGCGACTGATCAAGCATGTCACATTCATGATGTTGCGTATAAAAATAAGGATTTACAACAATGACCTATTGCGGATGTGAAGTCTATTCACTCGTTAAATTCCATAAAAAATAAATCTCTCAGAGAAAAACTTGCGAGCTTTCTAGTAAAATCTGCGATGAAAGGTCAACTAGTCCTAGGGTCTGGTAATTAATCAACTAATTATTATCATTATAATGGAATCAGTTTATTATGGCCCAAGAGGATATTGGAGGAGTAAAGCAGCGATTGGTAAAGTTGCTGATGCGGTAAATGTCTCACATTCTGTTGCTACAAATTGGTTACCATAACAGGCAATATGGCAAATTTATCTACCACCACCTAAAAAAATTCAGTATGCACATTTTGATGTCAGTACCCCTAATGAAGTTCATCAAGCAGATATTTTGTTTTTACCACATGATACCATTAAAATTGGCAGATGTCAATCGCGCACATACAAATACGCGTTAACTCTCGTTGAAGTTGCAAGTAGATATAAAGAAGCAGAACCACTGTCAACAAAGACAGCAACTGAAGTTGCATCTGCGTTTGAACAAATTTATCAACATGGTGGTCTACAATGGCCACAACTGCTACAGGTTGATCCTGGCAAAGAATTTCTTGGTGCAGTATCATCGTTGATGAAAAAAGACAATGTTAAAATCAGACGAGGACACACTGCAATTCATGGCGATCAGGCAATCATTGAACGATTTAATCAAACACTTGCCGAGTAGTTATTTGGATATCAGTATGCACAGGAAATATCTCTGAATAAAGTTCAGAAAGACATGAGATCTCGTGAATGGGTTGCAAGATTATGAAGTGTGATAGCTGCATTAAATAATGAAATTACTTGTGAAACCCATCAGCGCAATTACAAAGAAACATATACCAATACAACATGACTCTTCCTCTCAACCAGTACTAGGTAATGTGATTGTCAGATACTTACATGAACCTGGTGAACTTGAAGGGGGTAAAAAAAGAGCAACTGATCCTATTTGGAACGAGACAACACATAAAATTTCCAGCGTGGTAAGATCCACGGGTAGACCTGCAATCTACAGACTAGATTCAACTGCTCCTCAATGTGGATTTGTACGTGAACAATTACAAGTAATTCTTGAAGACACACAATTACCACCGCATTCACTTTTGTAAACTGGAACCCCTATGTCGATTACATTCAAGACAGGTCAGCATCACATTTTCGCGCATGTGACCAAGACTATTATTAATTCTACCCACGGTAAACTGTCTTGGATTATTATTCGAATACTGCCATAACATTACTGTGTTACAGCTCGCACAATGATTATTCTGCCATTGTTTCAGTGTCATAATAAATTCAGCGTCAAGATCAAAGTCTCTTTTTTTTTTTGTTGGTCACATTGTTTATAACCAAATAATTTTCTCTTGACAACTTTGTCCTTGACATCGTCAAAGACTATATTATCATTGTCTATGATAACCCTCCGCAGTCGAGATATTCTTCTGACTCAAGACACTGCGAGAAAAACTAAATTTAACCATTCGATCCGATCATCAATAATCCAAATATTTGTATCAGAAATAGTTAATCCTTGTGATGAATGAATCGTTATAGTGTATCCGAGTGTCCATGGAGTTTTGTCTATCATTAACTCACTCTCAACAGCACTGACAGGAACTAAAACAATATCATTTAATACAAGATTTTGTTTTTCATCAGTACCTGGAATCTCAACTTCAATATTCTGTCATCGAGTATCTGCTGGGCGATAACATAATAGTACAGGTAGATTTGAAAATTTTTCTTTACGTAGCAGAAATAACTGTTGTTGAAGTGTATCACGAACTATCTTCTACTTGCAACTATCAAATCAGCAGGTCTCCATAAATTCCAAAAATCATTCATCGTAGTCTCTGGAATTACTTCACGCATTATCTCACACTGTATTTTATCTGGCTACAATCTGATTAACTTTTAAACTCTTTCAGCGGTTCATCAATAGCTCTATGATCATCAACTATTTCTTCATATTAATCTACAAATGTTTTTAACCATTTGTGCGGAGACTGTCCAACAAAGGGCGGCGGTTGACCATGATTGCCACACATTATTACAGCAGTATTCTTTGTTAATAACCAATCAAGAAATATTTTTAACATATCTAGCGACACCATACATATTTCATCCCAAATAATTTTAGGAATGTATTTCTCACCCATCCGCGATGGAGTCCATGCATCTCCACACCATATGAAGAAACTATAAGTCTGAGATTTTACTCGTCGTTTGACCATCTCTCTGGCAAGTCTATGTGTGGGCATCAAAACAATCATATCAAGATTTTTAAATAATTTAATAACACGAGTTGTCTTACCTGATCCTCCGGGTCCATTAAGATAAACAGTTTTATGTCTAACTACAGGATCATACACAGATGGTGCTGATCATTTTGATACTTCATTATTATTCTTGTAGTATGTCCCCTTAGTTTCAAAGTCGGCAGATTCAGAATAACTAAATATGTTTTCGTGTTTTATTCTCCATTCGCCCCATGATGCATCAACGCCGATATGTAATTTTTCTAGCAATTCTGCATGTTCTTTATTGATATAAAATAAATCTGTGGCAACTCTAACTGCGGTATCACTAAATTTGTTTATCATGTTTATCATTGATGATAAATTTATCGAAACATATGCGAGCATTTAAGATCTTAAATGAGTAAACTGCGGTGACTCACCATCATTATAGCTCACAACTGTACCTAATTTAGTTCCATTAGATAAATAAACATCATTTCAGTTTGTAAATGCACCTCTCTCTATTGTAATAGTAATTATAAAATCAAGTTCTGCATCGTCCATGATTAATCTTGTACACGCACGTTTATGATCGCATGAACCACCCTGAGAAAACTTACTGATTATTTTTCTGCCGAGATCCTTTGCAACTTTCTCATTATTTTCTTTTCTGTATTTAGATACGTTATTAATAAGTTCAGTAATTTCATCCTCGTCAAGATTAGGAAATTCTTTCCTGATATCTTTTTCTGCATCAAACTTGTCTGGTTCTGGCAACCAAACTTGTTTCTGCACGTGGTATGATATAATTGCTTCACTTATAACCAACGATATTAATATTTTTACATCAAGCATGTATCGTAATAAAACTATTGGAGCCCAATGTTTTTCTGAAAAATGTCTTCCAAACCAAACATAAACAATCGGATGGAGATTTTGTACAAACTCGAATGACTCTATACAAGCAAATCCAGTCAGGTCAAAATCTGGCAAAGGTCCGTTTATTGCAACCCTGGTCATCTCGTGTGTTAGATGTCCAAATCTCTTAAAGTATTCAGAACACTCTCCATATCCATGAAAACTAGGATAACACGTTACCATATCAACTGAGATAACATCGCTATAATCGTATTTAGTATTCCACAATCCACCGTGTCTGTATTCAATACAACTACGTTGAATATCTTCAAGAAATTCCGATCTTGTAGGTCTCCACAAATTTTCCCCTGAGCAAAATGAGCAGCAACTGATGGAACGGTAAAACAGTTATTCAGTAATTGTTCGATAATATCATTATCGTTCGTGTATTTCAACGCAAGATTTTCATTTCATCGTGGAAAATTCTGCACGACTGATTTCTCCGCTGGGCCGTACAAACTGATCATAATTTCCATTATCGGAAGCATCTCGTGATGTTGTAATTAGGAACTGTCAATTTAAAAAAACAGTCAGTACTGTTGAAAATACTGGTTATCTCAGATTTGGTTCTGGGGGAAAAAACTATTACTCACATAGGTTTGTCTACGAATGTTTTTACGGAGTAATTGGAGACAGACTTGTGATCGATCATATTGATCAAGATCGGAAAAATAATTATTTATTTAATTTACGAGATATTACACAGTCAGAATTGTAAACTTGGTGAAACTGGTATGCACAAAATGGTTGGAAAGAGGGGTGTTAAATCCGTAAATGTAGAGACAGGCGAAGAAATAATATTTCCATTGATGAATGCAGCTGCCAAATATTTTGATATTTGCATGCTTTCAATATATTTTGTTGCAAAAAATATAACCACATCGGTATTTTCGAAGAAATTTGAACAAAAAAATCAGGTTTCAGTATACACACATGAAGGGAGATAACTCCGTCAAGCAAATCTCTCTCTGATAGAGTAATTATGCAGTTTTCCCACTTGATTACATGACCGTCACGATTTTTGTGTGTGTATGTGTGTGTCGTATTCAGTAACTTAACTGTCTGTAAGCAATTAGCTGTCAGTGGATCAGTATAATTTATAATAGAAAATGACATTTACATCTTTTAACTCTCCTGATAAATTCAGATCATTCATAAGTTTGATGTACATTATCTTGTGTGAATTCCAGGTAGGTTATTTTTAGATTTTCAATGTATGTACATTCAATATGCCGCTCAGTAGGTCACATAACATCTGTTTATAAACGACATCAGGCGGATTTATTTTAGAAATTAAAATAAACCCACATTATAGTTTATTCAGCATTAGGTTACTTCTGAAACATGTGTGAGATTTATTTTAGAAATTAAAATCCACACTACAGTTTAAAATAATTGTGATTTTATTCAGTATACTGGTCGCACGTAAGTTGCCTGCTTATCTAGTATAGGTAACTTTATAATAATTTTTGAAACGTATATTTGTAACACAAGTCTGTGGCGCAGTGCTAGAACGTTGGATTCTCATACTTGAGATCTTGAGTTCTCTTCCTGTGACTGAGGCATTGTCGATGGTGGCGGTACGATGCCAATTTTTCTTACAAGTGGGGATCCGTGACCCATTTACACGAAATTCAACAGAAAAGAGTACACTCTCCCACCATGTCACGTGGGTGCACTTTTGCACTCCCCGGGGTTGATTATGGGGGAGGGTGTGCAGAATATGTTGAACGTAGAGAAGGTCCCCGTTTATGTGTGTGTTGTCCTTAGAGCTAAGATTATATATACTACTATGTGTTGTGCAGTCCTTAGAGCTAAGATTATACTTAAAATTATGTGTTGTGCAGTCTATAGAGTTAAGATTATATATGTAACCTCTGAACTTGCTAGAATATCGTTTGGCAATCTAGGAGTTCACATGGGGTTTGTGCAATCTATAGAGCTAAGATTATATATGTAACCTCTGAACTTGCTAGAATATCGTTTGGCAATCTAGGAGTTCACATGGGGTTTGTGCAGTCCTTAGAACTAAGATTATATATGTAACCTCTGAACTTGCTAGAATATCGTTTGGTAATCTAGGAGTTCACATGGGGTTTAATATATGTTGTGTCATGTAAATATTTCGTCACCCTCCGAACTTGCTAGAATGTCATTTTGCAATCTAGGAGTTCACATGGGGGTTAATATATGTTGTGTAAATATTTTTTATTTTAAACAAATATTTATAATATAATGAATTCTGAAAATATTAATGTTATTATTTCTGCGGTTGAAAAATTACAACATGATGGTATAAAAATATCTGATGAACTTAATCCTCAAAAAATTATGTGTGATTTTGAATCATTATAACAACGAAAATCTGAGAATAAATATACATTACCGGCTGATTACAGATTCATAAAGTTGATTCAGCAAGCAATGTTACAATCCTTAGCAATAGTTACAGATACACAGGTGAAGCTATCTGCCCCCCTTGCACACTCAATCGAAAAGATTAGGTCAGAATTATCTCACAAATACGAAACAAAAAGAATTGTGAATGCTCGTATAAGACAGCTGAGAGAGATTATGTCTGCTTGTAATGTCAGTGATGATTGTGATTGTGAAAGCGCTGTCACCAGTGACTGTAGTGATGATGAAACTGTCACCGTGACTGTGATACCAGCTAAACAAGAGGGATAATTCATTTCTGACTACAGTTAAAAAAAAATTATTTATTTTTTATTCTGATAATATTTATTCAAAATCAGATTTATTTTTTATTCTGATAATACTAATATTTATTTTTTATTCTGATAATAATATTTATTTTTTATTTTGATAATATTTATTTTTTATTCTGATAATATCTATTTTTATAATAATAATAATAATAATAATAATAATAATAATAATAATAATAATGTAATAATAATAATAATAATAATAATAATAATAATAATAATATATTTTATTCTGATAATTATTCAGATTCTGATTTATTCTGATAATATTTATTCTGAATCAGATAATAATGATAATAATATTTTTTATTCCAATAATAAAATTTACTCAGAATCAATTTACTCAGAATCAGATAATAATAATAATAATAATAATAATAATAATAATAATAATATTTTTATTGTGATAATAATATTTACTCAGAATCAATTCACTCAGGATCAGATAATAATAATATTTATTTTTTAATCTGATAATAATATTTACTCAGAATTAGATTTATTTTTATTCTGATAATATTTATTTTATATTCTGATAATATTTACTCAGAATCAGATATTATTTATTTTTATTCTGATAATAATATTTACTCAGAATCAGATTTATTTTTATTCTGATAATAATATTTACTCAGAATCAGATTATAATATTTACTCAGATTCAGAATCATTTATTTTTTATTCTGATAATAATATTTACTTAGAATCAGATTTTAGCTTCTCGTGGGTCGGTGGTTCTTTCCGCGGATTTCCCGGTTTCTTCCTCCACCATTAATACTGGCCGCCATGTATAGCCTATCGTGTGCTCAAAAATGGCGTTAAGCCCCACAACAACAACAACAACAACAACTTAGAATCAGATTTATTTTTTATTTCTGATAATAATATTAATTTTTTTATTCTGATAATTTATTAACATTTTTTTTTTTTTTTTTTGTTCTACGATCTCACATACAGATTTATAGTCAGTAATTCATTTCTCAAATCCAGAAGGTATCCCGTCTGGTCAGTAAGTTTGAAATGTATTCTTGATAATAGCGGATTATGACGTCTCAGATAAACAGAATTAATTGGTTCTGATACAATTATATATCCTGGTGGTACTTGAGAGGTAAATGAGTATAAGATGTATTCTTGTTGAGCCTGATTTGACTTTTCAAGTTCTACTTGATAGCTGCCATCAATTACATCACATGCTAGATTAACTGCGATCGTCGATGTGATATTGACAATACCAGGTAAGACATGATGACCTCCACTGTATGGATCATTATTATGTCTGAGAATACTTGGCGGCGGGGCTACTTTTCCCAATGAATCAAGTATTTTTGGAAAATATTCATCAATAAGATCACTGACTGATTTTCTTAACTCGTTGGCGTTATATCCTGGAATTATAAATGTTGGCAATTTTTCTTTGTTATACCATAATGCTGAGCAAAAAATTCTCGTGTGGCAAAAAATGGGTGGTAGTCTATTGTGTGATGTTTGGTGGTAAACACCGTTCCAATAATAAACCAATTAGCATGCTCAAGATCCAATGCAATCTGATTTAGATGTATCGTTTTGATTATTTGTTGTTTTACATCATCGCTATAATATTGTGTAATACTAACAAATAAATTTCGTAATTCATTGCTTATTAGTTGATGTTCAGGTTTAATATCCTTAGAAAATGAGTTAATAAACTCTTCATAAAAAATAACTGTTTCTTTTGTAATCAAAAGAATATAATGGTTTGTCCCATATAGGAAGTTTTTTTACCATCATATATAACATAATTTACATCTTCTTCTCCATCAAGTAGTTCCGTAACTTTCCATGGATGTTTTTTCGATATTCTGGAATTTTTATAAATATTGCTTTATCGGTTTTAAATTCATCACGTTTCGGTTCTGGTAGTCCATTATAAACAGGAGGAACTTATGGCCAACCTAGCACTGATCTGATCGAACTTTGATAAATATCTACGGTGTAGTCAAGAGAATTTATTTCTATCGCGGACGATAACGTTGGTTCATGAACAGTAATAGTAATTTTTGATTCTTTTCCTGTAATAGATTTAATTCTGCATTGGAACTCATCGTTGATTTATTCTATTTGATAACTGCCCGTTGGAATGCCAACAACTTGCCAGTCGGGAGTTCCGTCGGGTTTATTCTTATCTGCGAATACCAACGAATTATTTGCTTGTAATCCAACGAATGATTTCGACCTGGTATTTGGCCAGCTATAATAAACTCGTAATTGTGTTAGCGCTATTTCGTTAGCTGGAATTGCAGTTGGAAAAACCACATTAAACTCAGGATTGGTTGAACTCGCTGATCTCATTGTTGTCTTTAGCGGTGCTGTATTAACGATGATCTGTTGCAGTAGTTCGTTCGATGATGACACTATTATTATTATTATTATTATTATTATTATTATTATTATTATTATTTTAAATCGGGAATTTGATCTTCTATTTTTTTGTCAAATACTTCATTGTAAATTTTTATCATCATTGTGAACTCCTCATCGGATATTTTACCATCACTGAGATACAACGAGAGATATGATGATAGTTTAGAATATGCTGACATCGCCGTGTGTAGTTCCATTGTATACTCGTGTAATTTTGTGTTTGTGCATGTAGCTATCTTCTTCGCAATAATACTGAAAATACCAGCAATTGTAGTTGCGGCTGAAACGACAATTGTTACAACTGTAGGCAGAGTCATTGTTATTGTTGATAGCAATACTCCGGTTCCAGCGATGATAGCAGAAACTGAACACACAATTATATCAATGACAACCACACGTCTGCGATATTTTTTCACTTTTACTGTATAATCGTCAACGACATTTTTTAGTTTAGTTTGCCATGTACATACTTGACTGTATCTGTAACGAAGAACATCGATTGGATTTTGATTCATTATACTTTTATTAAATGATTAATTGAGGTGTTTCAGCAACAAACTCCAGACACCACCAATAAGACGCTGCGGTTGATTTTTTATCAGATGGTTCCAGTTTAAATATTTCTTCGGCATCTTTATTTAACACAATAGACACAGTTCCAGAAAAATCATCGACTGAATGACGCCATGGATACTGGGTAAATATCCTAAATTTTGCAGAACTGAACACGGACAGCCTGTACACACCAGTAACCGTCGCGGTATGTTTGATGGTGTTATTTTGCTGTGACCATGTTGATGATCCTGATGATATTGTGTATACCACACTAGCAATCTGTTCGCCGTGAGGAATTTTCATCAGATTAGTTTTTTCAACGACATCAGGAATTCTACTGACAATATCGTTGAGTCTTGTGTTAATTTCAGCGAGTTTAATATCAACAACTGCTGGACTTCAAAAAAATTCATTAATGGCTCTGTTTATGTTCCTACGAAAATTCAGAAACATTTGTACGTGATTAGAAAAGTCAGTTCTAAATCCGGTCATTCCATCGTTGATTGTCGTCAACGAAGTTGTCGTCGGGATGTTGCTATCCAACGTGAATTCTGGATGCAAGTTAAACAAAGTATTACGACAACTTCCAATAAACTACCAATCTGCATTGATGGGAACCATGGTCAAAATAATATATGCAACATGTGGAAAAATCATTTTGAAGACTTACTCAATAGTGTTAAAAACGATTCGAATAAGAAGCGTGTTACTTCAGCATTGAATACCCCTTCTGCTCATATTGAGGCAATCACATTATCTGAGATCCAAAATGCAATAACAAGGCAAAAAGGTGGTAAATGTCCAGGATCAGATTTTTTATATGTGGAACATTTTAAATTTTCAGATACTAGACTTCATGGGCTATTAATGATTTTATTTAATTGTATGTTTGTGCATAACTTTGTACCAGATGATTTCACAAAAGTTACAATTATACCGCTACTAAAAAGCAAAATTGGTAACCTGGCGGACAAAAATAACTACAGACCTATAGCTCTTACGACTATTATCTCAAAAATATTTGAACATCATACTACAAAGATGTGAAGTCACAATCTCCGATAATCAGTTTGGTTTTAAAAAGCAGCATTCAACAGATTTATGTCTATATGCCTTTAAGGAAACCGTCAGCTATTATGTAGAACATGGCAGCCCAGTATTTGCATGCTTTTTAGACGCTAGTAAGGCATTTGATAGGGTCAATCATTGGACACTCTTTAAAAAGTTGCTTGATATTAAATACCTGTATACATAGTTCATACTTTAGTTAACTGGTATGGCAAACAGTTGTATTATGTGCGATGGGGAAGTGTAATATCCAGCGCTTTCCATGTAACCAATGGGGTGAGGCAGGGAGGTATTCTTTCCCCTTTGTTATTTAATATATACATAGACGAGTTAAATCGTATACTGGGCCAGTGTTACGTAGGGTTACGTCTGCCACCAAATGTGTTGTTTCTTAACAATTTTAGTTTTGCTGATGATATGTCACTGATAAGTCCTTCTATCACAGGTTTAAGGAAATTATTGAAGATATGTGAACAATACGCATTAGAGAATGATATCATCTATAATACACAAAAATCAGTATGCATGGTCTTTCAGCCAACTTCTTTTAAATTACCATCACCTCCCCCTGTACATCTTAACGGCAATGCTCTTACGTATGTCGACAGTTATATGTATTTGGGTCATATTTTGAAATCCAATCAGTCAGATAATGAAGATATGATGAGACATTATCGATATTTGTGTACTCGAACAAACATGCTTCTACGCAAATTTAAGAATTGTTCATTGAGTATCAAAATTAGATTATTCAAATCTTATTGCTGCACTATGTATTGTGCTCCACTGTGGACAAACTTTAGTGAATGTATGAAAAGAAAACTAGTAATTGGTTATAATAATAGTCTTCGTTTTCTATTAGGTCTTCCTAGATGGAACAGTGCCTCCAACATGTTTGTAAATTATAATGTATTCAGTTTTGAGGAAGTAATGAGAAAGTATGTATTCTCAATGATAACAAGACTATCTAATAGTGAGAACTGTATATTGAAATCACTTTGGAACTAAGACATTCATTTAAATTCTCATATTATTAGTATATGGAACAAATTACTCTTTAAATGTGCCATTTAATTTCATTCTTAACAATGCAGGGCGCAGTTAATTGTTGTAGATGTATCTGTATACTTGTACGTATGATATATATGTTCTTTTATGTTTACAATGTTTTACCTTATATCCGTATTTTAATTTAGATGTATGGACTATGTAGTCTGAAATAAAGAATTCTTATCTTATCTTATCGTCGACGTATTTCTTTGTTGCAGCGTCAAAATCTGATTCTTGTGTTCTGAGATTATTAATTCCGTTGTTGTTCATATCGAGAAATGCACGCATCATACCACCGTTAACTGATATGAACTTGGATTCTTGATCATCGACGTATTGTTTTTTTTGCTGCAGCGTCAGTGTCCGTGGACGGATTTCCAAGGTCGGTAATTTTGTTTTGTTTCATGACAATATTACCAGTGAAAATATCGCTGGTTTTCTTAGCGTAATTGTTGATTGAATTTCCAGAGTCTTGTATTCTACCGTTTTCATCAAATACAACAATATTGTCTTTGAGCGCGTTTGTAATTCGTACAAGGATGTCTGTCAACTGGATGCTACTCGATTTTAATCGTCCTTGTTTATCCTGAAAAATAACAACTTCATTGCTGTCTACGCTTGCAAGATTTAAAAGATCATTGATTTCATTCCTGAGTTGATCAAGAGTTGCATACTTGGATAAATCACCTTGCTGAGTTTCAGTCTTAGCTGATCTTCCGTAAATATCTACCATTATATTTTGTTACGTATATGTAATTAAACTGATTGTGTGATAGTTTTAAAATTCTTTTTTATTTTAATTTTGTTTCATTACATTTTATTGTAATGATTATTTTCACGGGATTCGATATTTTTTCAGTAAATTCAGTTTATCTAAAACGCAAAATATATTGCATTAGCACTATTTTTAACTCACTATGGTACGTAGAATTTGTAGACACTACGCGAAAACGATTGGCTATTGCCAAGGTCATTTCGGTCTACGTGTCGTCTGAATAAACAATGTTTTGTTTTTAAATTTATTTCAGAGTGAGAATCTGGTACTTAGATAGGGCTATTCTTGCATACGTGACAAATGGCATTTTATATTATTGCGGTGTTCAAATTAGTAAATCGCGCAGCCTATCACGTGTAGTACCATGTGACCTAAAATCGAGGCTTAAAACAGTTATCTTCTACTAGATCGGGTCAGAGTCGTTCTTAACACCTTGAGGAAACAAGGTGTTTCTAATTGTTGTTGTCAGTTTTATTTTCATTGTTTTTGGAATTTAATAATTTATTCTCTAGGAAACTAAACAAGTGTACCTTTTTTATAAAAAGTTCTGGGAGAAAGAAATTCAGTGGAAATTTATTCTAGAGTTATACGGAAACATAAACTGTGATTCAATTGAGGAATTGCTGCCATTTGTATAACGACCACATCTGACGTCATCGTCTTCCATATTGGAACGTCATCGAGATTCGAACTTGGATTTTATTAGAACTATTTAGTGATAGGACTTGTATTTTTCATTCTTAGGATTAAATTTTGGATTATATTCACAAACCGTAAGTCCTAATTCCAAATTTTACATTGTTTTCTGGGGAAATAAATTATTTTGTTCAAATATACAAAGCTTGTTGACTTCACTCTTTTCTCTTGTTATTATTGTACGAGTCTACACGTGACAATTTACTAATGCCTGTTTGAAACCTCGACGACGATGTATACTCGTGCACGACTTTATGAGGTGGTATTGTTGATGATGATACAGCATCGAGCACAGCGAGTACTTCATGGCCACATATTGGCGGATCAGTTATTGTCTGTGTTGGTAATGTTGAATACCAGATTGGAATACTTTGCGTATTGCTCACATATTTTAAAAATTCTTTTGGTGGTGCCAACCCGTACGAGTCAAAATAAACAATTCCACGTGGATCAATCGTGTATGCAACCCACTGAGTACCTGGAGCAGAGTTTTATCGAGGTTAATGATACCAGTTTCAACATTGTTTGGTTTGTGCAGTAATTGATCACACATAAAAACACCTCTGAAGTTTTTGATATTTAATCGCTCAGCAGCATCAAGTAAATCAAAATTGGACATGGGAAGAATCAGCGAAGTGTCCCAAATCAGAACTGAGAGAGATATTAATAATTTTAATATTTTTAATCAGACAGTAGATGAGTATACTGAACAAGTAATACAAGGAAGGAGGCAAAGAGAAGAAGAAATGGAGCAGCAACTTGAAGAAGTTAAACAGTTATGGAAATTAAAGGAAAGAAAGTCGAAATTTAAAGCGGTTGAACGAACAAGGAAACAAGAAGAAGAGGATTTGGAATCAGAAGAAATTAGACAAAGAAAGGAATTACGTTCACAAAGTGAGAAAGAAACAACTGGAAGTGGTCTTATTACTCCATGTCCCAGCAACGACCTTGCCGATGTTGATTTACTAGAAATTCTGATTGGCGGAAAACGAGCTGGTAATAATTCTCCAGAAATCATTAATGAAGCAGCTGCTATTTGTCAGAGATTATTTACAGGCGGTATCATGGATATTAATGTGTATCGGTCCCTCGTTAATGAAATCGTTGATGATTATTTCAGTGATTAAAGAAACGATATAAAATAAGATGATTATTCATAATGCTCAACGCGGACCGACCATGGTCAGGGTGATAAATTCGAGATTACCAACCTATAAAGCGATCTACGGTGATGGGCTCGGTTATGTTGTTCAGGGTCTATTCAGAAGGATAGCTTCGAAAGTAATACCGATTGCAAAGCAACTGGGAATGAAAGCTATTGACGTTGTTCGTGAAAAAGGTGTTGGTGATGTTGCCAGCTAAGCATTCTCAGCAATCAAGGATAGACTAGCACGATTAATACTACGAAAACCTCAGCCAGTAAAATTACCCAGCACTGAAGTGATGCCTGCAAATGTTAGTAAAATAATAAATGAAGCCGCAAATAAAAAATTAGCAGAGTTAGCTGGTGTACCCATGTCAGAAAATGAAAAAAATATAATCGCAAGTTTAATAGCGGGAAGTGGTCTTCGTGGTAGACAATAACAAATATAATAAAATGTTCAAGCGTGTATCCGATCCCGCACTCAACATGGACGCACCAATTCTCAAAGATGAATCGATACGTGATTATCAGTATTATTCTTATGATGCACGACAGCCAAATCAGCTGGGCGTATTGAGCTACAAGTTCAGGATACAAGCAGATATTTCTTACCCGCTAAAGCATTTACTGAAGTAGAAGGTGAGATCTTAAAAACAGATAATACTGAATATGGAGCTGATGTTATTGTTAGTTTTGTTAATAATAGCATTATGGCGTTGTTTGACAGCGCTACGTATATGATTGACAGAAAAAATATTGAATCAGTTCAGAAAGACGCCGACGTTGCAACGACGATACTTGGCCTTGCAAGATACAGCGACGATTATTCAAGATCAGCTGGTCCGTCAATGATGTTTGTGAAGGATACTTCTAACCACCCTAGCAGCATACAATATAATATAAGACGACCAAGAAACTTCGCTGACAGTGCTGACGCTGATGTGTGGCCGGTGGTTCATGGTGTTAATCCAGAATTCAAATTCGCAGCACGTCGATCAATGTTGAAGGATGGAAATAGAAGATTTTCATGTGTGATTCCACTGTCACATATCTTTGAATTTTGTAGAAATGTTAGAAAGGTTATTTTCGGAACCAAGCATACAGTTGTACTCGTACGAAAGGCTACAGATGATGATGCAATATGACGACCAACTGCTGTTGTTGATGTTGGTAAAGTAGTATTAACAAAACTTTCGTTGTGGATGCCAGTAATGACTCCAACAATACCTGAAGAAGAACGTTTACTCTCTTTTATGAGCCAAGGTGGTAAATCAATGTTATCATGGTTAACGATGACCACAGATAGTGTTTAAAGTACAATTAATGGTTTATTTACGAGGCAGATAACATCACAGCAAGGTGTCTTTGCACCGCGACATATATTTGTTGCTTTCCAAGATGCTGCAGTAAATTCACAAACACATAGCATAATGATATTTGACAGACTCGGTGTTTCTGAGGTTTCACTGAGAATAAATGGACATCAAGAACCAGCTGAAGATATATTATTAAATTTTGATCAAAATCATGTAGCACGTGCATATCATTGCTTAATGTCATTTATGGGACGTGATCAAAATGTTGATTCTGGTTTACAAATATCACAGCTAGATTTTACAACTTTGTATCCGATTTATTACTTTTCGCTGGAACACTTGGATTTATTTAGGCAATCTGTCGTTGATATACACTTTCGAGCTCGTGTGACAAGAGGAGCTATTGCTAATTATAGAGCAACGGCTGTTATACTCAGCGATAAGACAATGCTACTTGAAGGTGTTAGTGGCCGCATGAGAGTCATTGATGCCCCAGTAGAAAACGTGTAATTAGATATCTCATGATAATTATAAATGTCATATCATCATGTTAGTGTCAGTCTGACTCCTGGTTAGATTAAAAAACTACAATCAGTATCAAAAGAAAACTGTGGAGTAAAAATATTAAAAAAAAGAACAAATCACAGGTGGTTCAAATAAACTATCACTGACAGAACGTCAACTCAGGTACTTCAATGAAGCCAAACGATCAAAGACCGGCATATGACTTAATCTTTCTGCGGGTGCCATTAAAGACATCGCCAAGACGGGTGGTATATTTCCACTTCTCACAGCTATACCAGCGTTGATAGCCGCTGCAGCCCCAGCTGTTGCAAAAGCTGCTGCACTTGGTGCTGTTGGAACTGCTGCTGGAATGGCATTAAAGCAAGCAACAGGATAAGGAATAAAAAGATCTGAAAAAAGGGGAAGGGGAAAGTAGCGATGTGATATACATCCCTAATCCGATCGACAGATCTCATAGTTTTAACATATTCGGGTTTTACATACTTATCTCTTTCATGATATCGATACGTGGCAATATCCATTACTGGGGTTTTGTCCCTGATAGCGGCAAGACCTTCAGGCGTGAATTTATCTGTGATCCTAGTTCTAATTCTTGGAAGAGGTTGTTGCTGATCTTCAGGTGGTGGTTGAGGAGGTTGAACGGGTGGTGGTTGAGCTGCTTGAATACGGCCAGCAATATCAACAGGTAATGTTTCAAGAGCTTTTTGTGTTGCTTCAGTTGCTGTAACAATTTTCTTTGTTAGTTCAACAACTGGTTTAAATAATTGTTCTGCACCTTCTACAAATTCCATCTGAGACTCCTGACGCGCTTGTAATTTTTGTTTGACAGAATCACGGACGGGTAGATATTTTTTAATTGCCTCTAGTCACTGTCAAGCTAGTTTAGCTGTGTGAGATTCCATTATTTATATAATAATGATTTAATTACAGCAGCAGAGAGGCTGACGACCAACAGTGAGTGTCCGGGTACTAAAATATACACGCCATAAGAAATGAAAACAAAACGTCAGCGATAAAGTAACAAAATGAGCTAACCCAGGTAGAGAGAATCTCGGTCGATATTAGAGGCTTCAGTTTGACGTTAATGATCTTGCATTTTTCATCTTTTTGTAGGAACCTTTATTTTTCAAACAAAGACAATTCAAGCAAGTGGTCTGTTCAGCCTCTCTGCTGCTCAGGAACTTTCTGGAGCCATGTGAATGGGGATATGAAGATAATATCTTGCAAGTCCATATGATTGTGTACTGGACAGCATTTAGAACCCATCATGATGTTGCCATTATGAACCAGAGCCAAGAATGAATTGAGTGCATTTAGGTCAATGACAGGGTGAAAAATGCTGCATTTGCAGCCAAGGTAACTTTGAACAAAGGAGGAGGTGCATGAATAGTAATACTTAGTCCCTTCGAAACCACTTGTCAGGTCCATAGGTTATCGTGTAATATATCTTGTTCCATTCGGCAGTGGAGAACTGAAGCTTTCCTTGACCTGGATCTGTGATAAGGGTGTGAGAAGATGATGTCATTGTTTAGATCAGGAGGCCCTCAAGGAGAGAAATGTTGACAGAAACAATTACCCTCTCTCTCTGCCTCTTGTCCACATTTGTTTGGGAGAACTTTGGTTTTCGATAGCTGGTGATTCAATAGGACTGCTTCCCAGTGTTTTCTGTTGTAGTGGCATCACTGGGATCTTTTTGTTGATTGATTTGAAAATCCCTCCCCTGTAGATGAGACTGTGAGAGAGGGAAACTGGGGTCCTTAGAGACTTGTCTGCAGATTTTTGTCAACTTGAGCACTAAAGAACTGCTTCCCAGTGTCTTCTGTTGTAGTGGCATCACTGGGATCTTTTTGTTGATTGACTTGAAAATCCCTCCCCTGTAGATGAGACTGTGAGAGAGGGAAACTGGGGTCCTTAGTGACTTATCTGCAGATTTTTGTCAACTTGACCACTAAAGAGGGCATTAGATGATAAAGGTGTAGCTTGGCCATATGTTGGTCCTAAGAAAGGTAGAGGCTGAGAACAACGCAACTTGCTCCACCAGTTTAAAGTTTGTAGCTACTGTTATGGCACTGTCCAGAGTGCACTGGGCAGTTCTAATTAAGACATGGGCTATTCTGAAAACTCCCATGCCTGTGGGATTTGGGATTGAAGAAGATACACTGTGTTCCATCTGCTGAAAGACTGCCATAGTTTCTAGATCCAACACAAAGCCCAAGGCCAGGACTTTGTGTACCAAATTCCAATCCATGTGTACAGAGGATGGCTTTGTTATCCCCAACACTGCAATATCTCTGTGGACTGCTGGTATATCCAAATGAAAAACTGGTGTGTGGAACTTGTAAAACCAGTGACTGAAGTTTGAGGGAAGGTGTCTTTGACTTGGTGAGAAAGAGCTGATTTCACGTAATTGATGATATAAGCAGCCCAGAATGTCAGTACCTCTGCCAGACTGTGGAAGTAATTTGAAAGTATATTCTTTCTTTTTAGTCAATGATCAACTAATGCTAGAATGTTAGACCAGGCAAATGTTAGAATGAAGTGAAGGACAGAACTCCAGTGGCAGCAGGCAGAAAACTTCTTCAGTCAAAGCCCATAAAACTGAGTCATCATGCATCAAGTACTATCTAACAATGATAAGGGGACTTACAAGAATGTTTTGTCATCTTTCGGATAAAGGTGTTGAAGCTGACATCTCTAGTTCTATCTGCAAAGTAGCTGCAGAAGAATGTGGTGGATGATGGATTGCTAAACTCACAGAATGTCCAGAGTTAGATGCTGTGACTGCCATGCTGTCACTAAGTAAAGGCTCCCTTTTTTAAGTGGCAAAGGCTTGAGAACAAAGTGAAGTGAAATCTCCTAGATACTGAGGCACTAAAATGGGCATCATGTGTAGGGAGTGCTTCTTGGCACTAGGAGGGTTAGACTGATTCCTGGAGGTGACTGTATAACCTGAGTTCAAGAAACCAGACAGAGCTCATTTTCTTGTGGCTGATACTGTATGATTGATTGTGGTCATATGTCCCATTATGATCAATGGTACATGGCAGAGTCTGGTCAAGACATTGTCCATTTCTGAAGATCTGGATGGCATACAGGATATTGATCCACATAACCTGTCCATAATTCTGATGTGCAAGATGGTAACTGAGATTATTTGCTCTCTATCTCTATCCCCAGCAAGTTATAAGGTGTCAAACCCTAGCATGCCAACTGATGATGTCCTCATCCCTCTAGATGCACTTCAGTGTCTTCCCCTTTAGTTCCCCAGCTACTGCTGCTCATTAACTTCTTCTTCATAATATGTAAGCCTGACATTTATTCGTAGATTGTCAAAAGGAGTAAGCTACACATGTAGAGTGGTTGTAAGACAAAACTGAGCAGACAACATATGTAGGTGTGGTGCAGCACGTGTCCTGTTTCATGAACTTCAGTATGTAAGTGCAGAGCTACCAACTATGACAATTACCTGTAAAAATGCGGATGTGGCCATCCATACATGCAGAGTATTGGAACATCGCTATTAATACCTATGAAGTGGAAGCTAAAAACATCAATTCTAATAAATGTTACCTGTATGAAAGGCCACCTGACTGCCTATACATGTAAAATCACCAAAATGTCACTTATACATGTAGTAACAATGAAGTGGACATTATGTCTAAACTATGCATAGAAAACTTACATGTTCATAATTCACACCATACATGCACATGAAAATGCACTGAAGAGTCATTATTGATATTTACAAAGTGGATGCTATAATATCAATTGTAAGATGAAGTTAACTGTTGTAAAATGCAAATGATGGCCTATAAATGTAAAATCAATAGGGTCATGTATGTAACTACAAAGCGGACACTAAGACTATATTAATATAGAAAACTTACCTGTATGTATTTGACCATAACGAAAATTATACAGCAATACTGTAACAGTTTTCTAGATTACACACCAGACCTGCACCTATTTAAATTTAGTTATACATGTAGTAATGTGAGGGGTTGCAATTGTGACCCATGAAGGTACACACCAATGGTGTCCAGGTGCATGACAGCAATGTGATGACCATGAAAACCCAGAAACTTTATTTTAGAAGAAAGAAAGAACAGAAAAGTTGGAAATTTATAGATGGAATATACTTACCCTCAAAGTGAACATTCCTCTAACTTGCTGGATGGCAGAAAACTTCCAAAATGCTAATAGGTGGATTGCGATTCCTCTGTCTGTAGAGAGTGTTCTAAATTAGCAACACAGTATTCACAGCATTTGGTTCCAATCCCTATATCAAGGGGAAATCATTCTAACTGCCACCTAGGTGCTGGAAGGGGTAGATTTGCAAGGTAGTAGCAGTTTTATTAAGAACAGGTAATGTATTTGAAGAAGAAACTATATAGCAATATAACCGAGTTTTCTATAGTTCACACCATACATTCATATAAAAATGCACTGAAGAGTCATTAGTGATACTAACGAAGTGGACCTATAATATCAATTGTAAGACATTTTTAATTGTAAGAAAGAGCAAATAACAGTGATGCTGGTAAAATCAGTAGAATGTCATGAATATATCTAAGAAGTAGACACAGAGACTAGTTTAATATAGAAAATGTACCTGTATGTATCTGACCATAGTGGAAATTATACAGCACTAACTATTATACAAATTTTCTGTATCACAAACCAACCTGCACTTATTTAAAACAGTTATAGCAATGCAAGGGAATGCACTAGCAACCCATGCAGGTATGTACCAAGGGTGCCTAAGTGTGTGAGGATGGTAGTGATGATAATGAAAGGCCTGAAACTTTGTCATCAAATGAAAAAAGAAGAAAGTTGGAAATTTATAGAGGGAGTATACTGCCCTTTGAAGAGAACATTCCTCTAATTTGCTTTAGTGTCAAAAGCTCCCCAAATATTTGTATGTCGATTGCAAGGCCTCTCTGTAGAGACTCTGTGTGTGTGTGATTTGGATTTTTAACATAGCTTTAACAATTTTTCAGTCATATCGCTATGATATCTGCAGTGTGGCAGTTTATAGTGATATCTAGCACTGGGGCATCATGCCACAGATATGTAGCATCATGTCCCACCCAGTCACATTATCCTGACTCCAGGCCGACCAGTAGTAACACTAACTTCCCAATGCTGAGCGCCAAGCAAGGCAGCTGCTATTACCATTTTTATAAGTATTTGGTATGACTTGGTCGGGGATCGAACCTGTGACCTCCCACATCCAAGGCAGATGCTCTAACCACTAGGCCACCACAGCAGTCTCTGTAGAAATTGTACTACTCTGAAATTACAGAAGTAGTAACTTAAGTATTCACTGGAATTGGCACCAAATTCTGTATCAAGGGGAGTTCACTCTAGCTGCCAACTATGTGAACAGATAACTTCTAGCTTTTTAGCTAAAAAATGTTTTAGCCTAGGAAGGTTGGATTTGTGCAGTAGTAGTTCTCCTAAGGTATTAAGATCAGATAGCATATTTGAAGAAGAAATGTACAGAAGCAACAGTTTTTGCATGTGAATTATTTATGCACTGTAGTGCATACATGGGAATGCTGAACTTGGAGGATCATTTTTTTTTGCAATATTGTTCAGACATTTTCTTCTACAATCATGATGGCCATATTGGAGGGCATATTGGCATCATTTGTAACAAAAACTGATAAGTCAATGAGCTAGGATGCTGTCAAATTTGATCAAATTTCATTCAGCAGCTTTTACGATGAAGTCATATAAATGATTTTCTATGTTAAGTGATGGCAGCCATATTTAATGGCAAACTGATATTATTGGTAACAAACTGAAAACCCTTTATACCAGAATGATTTCTGTCAAAACTGGTCTAATTCTTTTAAACAGTCTTCCAGAAGTTACTTAAAAGATCTTCTTCTTTTAATCATAGCGTACAAATCTGATGGTGGATCAGCATCATCTGTACAAACTTTAAAGCACGTTATGCCAGGATGCTTTGTCAAATTTAGTCAATTTTAAAAATGAAACAGTTATTGAAAAGAAGTACTTTCAAAAAGTATATTTTTCACTGAGTCCATAATGGTAGATTTGCATCAGATGTACAAACCTAGGACAATAAATCAGCCCCACACCTATAGCAATATTGACTGGCAGTTAGGAGCTGATATCACCTATTCATCAAAACCTACAAAATTCTGCAGACACTTGTCTGCACACATCGGTGTATATTTTATACACTTACCAGTATTTCTTGTGGCCGTTGAGCTACCATCAGCTGAAAAGTTCTTTTAGCCAAATGTTCATACTATTTCTGGATCAAATTCTATATTTGGCGACTTGAAAACACACTTGAAATAACACAACCTTCTGTCCTGTGGCCATTTTGAATTCTGTGCTGGATATGGCTGTTACCAAATACTGGTAAGTGTCTAAACTGTATGCAGATGTATTCCGGAAAGAGTTGCATGCAGCAAAATTGAATATTTTAATAAACAGGTGACATCAGACACACATATCATCTATCAGTATCAACACAGATTAGCGGGGCAGATTTATCTTACAAGTAAAAACCTAATACCTTGATGCTTAAAATTTGGTCAAAGTATGTCATGCAATTTTTTTAAATTTAAGTTATTTTAAGTTTTTTTCTATTTACAGTAATGGTGGCTATATTTGATGGCAAACTAGCATCATTTGTACACACCTGAAAACCCTTGGTGCCAAGATCCTCTCTGCCAAATTTGGGTGAAATATGTCCTGCGGATTTTTTACAAGATGCTGAAATCAGTGTTTGTTGACTGATGCAAGATGCATGACAGATGACAGATGCGGGGCCATTCCATAAGTTCACTTGGCCTTATGACAAAGTAAGCTAAAACTGAAAGTAAGCATATAAAATATCACTGTGACAAAATTCGTTCATTTACAAATTTGCTCACTCATGGTAACAGTGACACAATAAAACTCTGGAAAGATCTTGTCTAGTAAGAAGAAACAAGCTGGTTGACTAATTAACTGCAAAACTACTAACCATATTAACTATTAACAGAAAAGGTTGCCTCTTGATCTGGATAATTCATGATCTTTGATAATGGTCACATGATCAACAGTAGCCCCTGTTGAAGGCAGTGTGATATTGCCAAAATTTTTAACTCTGAAGATATTTATGCTCTGAGTATGGGAAGTTAATAATGATCATACTAACTATTAGTTGAATACTCCAGTAAATATACAATAGATATTAAATATTTCAGTCCTCACATATGTATGTATTGAATTATAATTTAAACTGACATATTAAGTTGAGTATTAAATCTGTAAGCAGATACAAATGACAAGTTGCAGTTTCATTAAAAAAAAAGTTCTTACTACCAAACAAATTACATTATATATAATTTATGAAAGTTCATCACTGAGAAAGCTGAAACAAAAACATTTAAAATATAGAGAAGGATCTCACAAAAATACAGTATAAAAGACTTTTTGAAAAGTACAATTTTGTTGCAACAAAACCCCACCAAAATAACCCGGTTTAGACCCAGTTGCTGATGAAGTTTTGGTGCAAAACAAGTTCCTAAGACTGACTAACACAAATGATATTATCGGCTCATCTGCATGCCAGGGACTCCAAACAAAGAAGGTAAACAGAAACTCAAAATTATTTAATTTTACCAGAAAGCATAATTTAGTATTCTATTTTTTATTTTTATTTTTCGTGTACAGATGGTCTAGGGGAGGTAACCTATCCAACCCAAGTAATACCTTGACATGCAGGTTCAGGAGCTCTGGACAAGGATGAAACAACTGCCATTGTGGTTGTTTGAGTAGATGAAGCAAAACCCAAATTCTCCAATGCAAGACTGATTAGGTTGTTGATTCACAACTCCTTCCATGGAAGTGGTGCGATGAGGATGAGGTGACAGGCTGATTCCCTTGCTTTCAGTATCACTTTTGGAATCAGAGGTATTGAAGGGGAGGTGTATGCATTCAAGTTGGTCCAATCCAATGATAGGGAGTCGACTGCCCAAGCTTTTGGGTCCAGGATGGGAGAGACAAAGGATGGAAGTCTGACATTCCACCTTTTCACAAAAAAGCCCACCAATGGTCAGCTCAATCTCTGGGTACAGATCTGAGTGAGAACAAAGAGATGGAGAGACCACTGTTTCTGTACTAGATGATTGTTCCATAACAAAGAGTTGGCCAGTATGTTGAGGCATCCTGAGGTATGGCAAACATGTATATTTATGGCTTTGTTGATGACAACACCACTTCAGAAAGTCCCACACAATGACACAAAGGTCTGGGGACTGGGGTTCTCCTTGTCGTTGGAGATAAATCACCATTGTAGAATTGGGTTCCTCATCGTTTGAGATAAGTCACCATTATAGAGTTGTTGGAGAGAATGAGAACTCCCTTGCCAAGCAAATATACCTGCCACCCGTGTAAGGTTTTCACAAGGTCCATCCTCTCCACCATTATTGAAGATGTAATTCCTGGGGAAAGCATGCACCGGTGGTATCCCGAAGGGATGGTAGTAGGTGGGCTCCCCAGCCTTCCGTCCTTGCACTGGTAAAGACTGTAATCTTGAGGAGTTGGACATGTAGCTGTATACCTACTATGAGCCAAGTTAGGTTGCTTCCATTTCCGCAGATGGTGCCTCAGTTGGGCGCAGATAGTGAGAGGATGGTCCAGTGGGCAGATCTGAAGACTTCATTCATGCAGAGCAATGGGAACATAAGAAGGCGACCTAGCACCATGAGGTCCACTGCCGCATTGAGCAAGCCTAATAGATCAAGGGATTCCTGTGTGGATAGAATTTCCTTGAAAATAAGGTGTCAACATGGGTTGTATTTTAATGCCCGATCCTGAGGGAGACAAAATATATTGCCTGTGTACTGAACTCCTCACCTTGATGAACAAATCGTTGAGATGGTACTAGGTCAGATTTTTCCTTGCTGATGAGAAGTCCAGACTGGTAACAAGGGTTATCATGTCTTGTTAGACCTAACTCACTGATGTTGCTGTGGGTAACTTGATGTTGCCACCACAGAAATGGTCTGGACATGCACCAATGCTCAATTCGTCAGATGAGTGAAGGCCCAGGGGCCAACACTGAGCCCCAACAAGAGTGCCCTGAATTGGTATACAATGTTGTAGATGAATTGCAGGAATGTCCTGGGAGCCTTGTGAATAGAGACATGAAGGTATGTGCTGTCTAAGTCAAACACTGATGGCAAAGTCTCCCTCATGGATAGTGTTCAAAATGTGCTGCAGTGATTTCCAGTGGGAACCAAGGGGCTTGGAAGAATTGATTGAGGGCACTTGGGCCAATGATAAGATGCAGAGTGTCATTTGCTGTTGGGACCAAGAAAAGGAGTGGAATAAATGACAGAATCCTCTTGATGTTATATCCGCTTGGTACGAGAAAAAACTGTGACTTTTGATGGAAGGAGCTTCGATAGGACAGCTTTCAGAGGTTCATGTCCTATGAGTGGCCCTTGGGTCCTTTTGTTGATTTCCCATACTATCCCTGTATCAATACTGTGGTTGTGGAAAGGAGGGAAATATGTCTCCTTGATGACTTGTTTGCAGACATTAAAGAGAAGGTTAGAGGATAAAGGATGTGCTATTAGCTTGGCTGTATAGTGGTCCTTCAGGTAAGTGCAGGCAGAGGACACTGAGTTGCATTCCGCCAATTGGACTGGCAGCTGTGGTTATGGTATTGGTCAAAGTGCAATGAGCAGCTCAGCTCAGGCCACTCTTGAGACTGACTCCCATGTATGCCCTGAGGTATAAGGAGTGGGAGAAGATAGCTACATTCCATCAGTTGGAAGACAGCCAGAGAGAAAGAAAGTCCAACAATGAAGTCATGGCAATGATATTGCTCACTAACTGCCAAGCATCCACAAAGGCCATCCAATCCATATATATAGAGTGTGGCTGTGTCAACCCCAAAGTGGTGATATCACTGTCAACTGCTGGGGTTCTGAATGAAAGAATGGTCATGGGCAAAAATAGAACCAGTGACAAACTCATGACGAAGGCGGGTCAGAACATCTGTAACTCTCCTTGACTGTGAAAGTAACTTAAGTTGGCATCTTCCATTCCGTTATAAGATAAATAGATGCTGGAGCTCTGTTGCAAGTTGTTGATGGAGTGGAAGGAGGAGGAGGACAAAGCTCTTGAGACTTAGGTGGCAAAAAGTGATGAGGTCTGTTGCTCACTAAACTCCTAGAATGCCCTGAAATAGAAACCATGACTTCAAGACAGTCCTGAGTAAAGAGGCTCCTCTTATGGCAGAGTGTAGAGAAATTGAGGGGCGACATCTGATGAAGCATGAGGAACTACTCATAGCATCGTGCCAAATGGGTGTCTCGAGGTGGTATGAGAGTTAGACTGGCCCCTGAACATGTTTACAAAAAAGTTGGTTTTAGCGTACTGGAAGCGGGGCTGTTATTGATTGAGTCCATAATATTGATGTTTGGCCCTTCATTATCCTTAGTATATGGCCTAATTCGGTCACAACAGGAATAGGCCATCTGTGTGAGGATCAACAGTTGGGACATGGATCAAATATGGTATATTCGATTGATGTAACCTGTTATACATCTACTGCATGAGAGGGAACTTGTTTGTTAGCTCTATGGTATATCTGATCCATGTAACCTGCCTGTATGTCTGTTGAATGAGAGGGAATTTGTTTGTTAGCTCCGTCCCTCGCTGTTCCATAAGAGGAATCAAGTTGGATCCCTACGAGGCAAGGTAGAAGGAGTTTAAAAAATGCTGAGTCCTGTGGTGGTGACTTGAGTCTGTTTCTGAGTGTGTCAATGTCCAGCACTTTGCGGCTAAAGGGTAAGCTGAATTATCTCCCTTGTCCCCATAAAGACTCACACTGAGGAAAAAGTCAGCATGCAGACTAGTGACATCTTCATTCTGAGCTGTGTGTTGTTTGCACTTTGCCCATAAATTCTAATCTGTAAGACAAAATAGACCAAACGTATACTACTTGCACGGCAGAGAAGCTGTAACCTTGTGGGCCTGCACATGATGCTTGAATACTGTGTGGGTGCAGAGCTATACTAAATGAAGGGTACCTGAAAATAAGTGACAGCAGATAATCTCAATACAATGCTACCTGTATGGAAGTTCAAGGATGGCCTGTGCGGTAGAATCACTGAAGCATGGCATTTCAAGGCTAAGGATACAGTGGGAAATGAAACTCGCTTGTATGTACCAGAAAAGACAAAATTATACACATACAAAGACTTTCTTAAGAGCATAAAGACATGCACACATAAGAATGTAGCCCGAATCTAACTCGTGAAGTCGCATAGGCTACCTGTGTAAGCAACTATGTCCTCGTTAAATAAGATGGAATGTTCATGCAGATAAACATGATTCAAATGTCACCTATAGAAACATACATGCACAGAATGCTACTGAATAATCCATGTATAGAGCTCTGACCTGTATATGTCCGACCTGAGCAGAAGAAATGCAGAAATGTACACGAGTGTCTACATTACACGCAAAAAAACCTTCATAGAAAAGGGAATAGAGGCGTACGCAGTAGGTAGGACAATATATATTATGAGGCAGTACATGTAGGAAAAAAGGCTCATAGACTGCCCATACAAGTGAAAATATTGAATTTGGCGCCTGGATGTAACAGATACCTTGGAATAGAAACTCACAAATATGTACCCGTTCGTAATGGAATTACACATATATAGGAGTTATATACATGTTAGAGACTTGCATGTATAAAATAATTATAGCGCAAACTGAATGTAAAGTTGCTTAGGCTCCCCATGCAAGTACCTAAATGTGTGACAACAACAAAGTGTTAGCAACTTGTTAAGGCAGAACTTTGTCATGATAGAGAAAGTTGGAAATATAGATGAAGTATACTTTCCTTAGAAGTGAAAAACTCCTCCAACTTGTATTGGTATACCTTTAACATAGATTCTGGCTTTTGTGAGGTCTCTTGTGATGAAAGCATGCTTCTTGGCATGAGCAGAAGTAGTAACTGAGGTATTTTTAGGCTTTGCCGCCAAGTCTTATACCTAGGAGAAGATCACTCTGCATGACCATCACAAAGGACAGCAGACAACTTTTAGCTAACTTCAGCAAAAAGTAGTACCTGTGATGGCTGGATTTGTGAGGTAGTATTAGTTCTCCTAAGGTATGTATTTCAAGAACAAATAATAAAATTCAATGTGATGATTTGGCCTACTAAGATACAGCATCTGTTAATATTAAGATATATTATAAAAATATTTGTGTAGGACAAAATATTATAATTCTCATGTATCAACAAATGTTGCTAGCACACACACCTCCAAGACAATGTTAGCCAAATTTTGCTTTCCTCACTATCTCACACCATTGTTTATGATTCACAGTTGATTTTAGGGACGCCATTGCTTGCGAGATATGTGAGAGTTGAATATACTGACAGAAAGCAAAATTAACAAGTGGCTTCCAGAAACTTCTGTGCCACACATTTTGAAAGCCTCATCAATATCAATCTTCCTATACAATTTGACTTAAGTCCAACAATAATGAAGTGTGTGGATGTGACATTCAAGGGATTTAACTCCACTAAATGATGTAGAATGCTGACAATCAGACTCAGCTAAGATCTCATCAGAATTAAGCTGCATACCAAATTTGTATGAAATCCAATAATAGTCAGTGCATGGACACAAAAGTGGGTGGATATGACAATCAGGGGCTATAACTCTACTAAATGAACTAAGCTATGATCACATCACTATCAAGCTGCAAACAAAATTTGGAGAAATGCAATAATAATCAAGTGAGCAATTGTGTGGAAACAAAAGTGGGTGAGTTTAAAAATCATGGAATATAACTCAAGTGAATGACAATGCAGAATACTGAGACTCAAACTCAGAGTCTCCTAAATATAAATCTGTACACTAAATTTGGCTCAGATTTAATGATAATTATTAAAATTACTGTGTGGAAATGACAGCGGCAAGGTCCAACAATCAGAAGCTATAACTTTGCTAAATGAAGACATAAAATGATGATAATTAAAGTTATCTGAGATCCCATCAACACCAAGCTGCCTACCAAATCTAGTTGAAATCAAGCAATAATTAAAGGTGTTAGTGTGCAAAGCAAAGTGGGACATATGGAAGCAAAGGATGGGGAAAAAAAGGATTGAATGGCTGGCACAGTTTCATGCTCCCTTTTTTCTACAAAAAGTGGGCACCAAAAAGTTATTGATAACAAAGAAGACTTTGTTCTTAAACATTAAAAAGGTACAAAGAATAGCTATTTATAAAGCAATAGTTTGAAAGAAATTGTCTTACATTTTTCATGCACATCATTATATTTTTCAATTTCAGTCTTTCAATAATTGCTGGATCCAATCCATAGTCTGATATCAAGGGTGGTAACTCCATTTTCGATGCTTCTTTGCTAGTATCATCAGGCTGTATAATTTCTGAAACACAGAAAATCACTACTTATAGCATAAATGTACTTTTCAGCAATAAGAGTACTTATGCATGCTAAATATTTAATACTGGCTTACCACCACTCCTTTTTTAAAAAGCTGTAATTTAGATTTGGAAATATAATAAGCATTGATACATGCAGGTTATAGGGGTATGTGATTTCAAGTATGTAGACAGGATATTGATTTACCTGTAAGCTCTAGGGGTAAGTGATTTCAAATATGCAGACAGGATACTGATTTCCCTGTAGGCTATAATAGGGGTAAGTGATTTCAAATATGCAGACAGGATATTATTTACCTGTAGGCTATAGGGGTAAGTGATTTCAAATATGCAGACAGGATGTTATTTACCTGTAAGCTATAGGGGTAAGTGATTTGAAATACACAGACAAGATATTGATTTATATGCAGGCTATAATGTATGTGATTTCAAGTATGCATACAGGTTACTGATTTACATGTAGGCTATTGGGGTAAGTGATTTCAAGTATGCAGACCAGATATCGATTTATATATGCAGGCTGTAGTGTTGGTTTCAGATATGCAAACAGGATACTTATAGACATGTTGGCTATACTGGGAAGTGATTTCAAGTATGCAGACAGGATAAGGATTTACCTGTAGGCTATAGGGATATGTGATTTCAAGTATGCAGACTAGATATTGATTTACCAGCAGGCTATAGAAGTATGTAATTTTAAGTATGCAGACATGATACTGATTTACATGTAGGCTATATGGGTATGTCATTTCAAGTAATTGTGTGTGTGATTTGGATTTATGATGTTGCTTTCACAATTTTTCAGTCATATCACTATGATGTCTGCAGTGAGGCAGTTTATAATGATTTCTAGCACTGGGGCATCATGCTGCAAACATGGACCATCCATTCACATTATCCTGAACCAGGCCAACCAGTCCTAACACTAACCTCTCAATGCTGAGCACCACGCAAAGAAGCTGTTAGTACAATTTTTATAAGTCTTTGGTATGACATGCACGGGGTATTTACCCACGACAACATGCATCTGAGGCTGAATCTCTAACCACTAGGCCACTGGAGCGGTTGATTTCAAGTATGCAGACCAGATACTGATTTATATGCAGGCTATAGTGTATGTGATTTCAAGTATGCAGACTGGATACTGAGTTACATATAGCTCAGAGTGTCATGGTATCGCAGGCCTTAAAGTCAGCGATCAACGAATAAGTAAATTAAGACACTGACCTTCAAGATACTTTACATCTCTATTTGTTGTTCTTTGCGCTATATTAAAATGCATTTAATTTCCAGTTTAAATCAAGTAATGGCAGGAAACAATTGATAAACAGACGCCATGTAGATTCTAGGTTATGCAAGGGCAGTTATACTGATATTGCAGTAATACCAAAAGAATATTAGTGATAACCTTGTCCTAATGTTAGGAACTTGATGTATAAGTACACAAAGTGTAAAAATTAACTTGAAAAATTTATGCTACTTCCATGGCTCTCATTCTGCCACCTGTGTCCTCCAACAACAGAAACTTATCTGAGGAAATGAAAGGAATGCATCTGTAACCACCTGAGATGGGGGAGTGGCACCAGGATTGTCTGTGTGAATGTGCCCACAAACATGAGCATAAAAGTACATGTCAACTACAGACTGTTTAAACAACTCCTGGAGTTCCAACGAAAAGTAATAAATCATATACAACAAAGTTTTAAAGTCAACACCTGTCAATTGCGAAAGCCAATATAAGACATTAACATACCTCACATTTTGACTCTAATAAGCTACTATAGATTTGATCTCTTGCATCTGGACAAATATGGTAATCATATAATCTGATTCTTGTATAACATCATTAAGTCATTATCAGATGACAAACTGGTTAACTGATTTGTTACAGTGATATCAGTTTTAAGATGATATAGAGTCTATTTGAGAACATAGGGTATGGCCATGTTTGGAAACAATTATATTCATGGAATCATTTCTTTTTAAAATAGTGTACTCGCCAGCAATCCCAACATATTCCTGAAATCAACTGATGTAGAACTAGTAACTTATGGTCATGTAGTGTATGCATTAAATGTGGCGCTATGCAGAAAAATAATGAAAACCTCGAATGCTGTGATACCACAGAATCTTCCATATCGTAGTAAGTATAGGCTATAGGGGTAAGTGATCTCAAGTATGCAGACAAGATATTGATTTATATGCAAGCTATTGTGGATGTGACTTCATGTGTGCAGACAGGATACTGATTTATATGCAAGCTATTGTGGATGTGATTTCATGTGTGCAGACAGGATACTGATTTATATGCAGGCTATTATGGATGTGATTTCATGTATGCAGACAGGATACTGATTTATATGCAGGCTATTATGGATGTGATTTCATGTATGCAGACAGGATACTGATTTACATGCAGGCTATTATGGATGTGATTTCATGTATGCAGACAGGATACTGATTTATATGCAGGCTATTATGGATGTGATTTCATGTATGCAGACAGGATACTGATTTATATGCAGGCTATTGTGGATGTGACTTCATGTGTGCAGACAGGATACTGATTTATATGCAAGCTATTGTGGATGTGACTTCATGTGTGCAGACAGGATACTGATTTATATGCAGGCTATTATGGATGTGATTTCATGTATGCAGACAGCATAAGGATTTACCTGTTGGCTATAGGATATGTGATTTCAAGTATGCAGACCAGATATTAATTTACATGCTGGCTATAATGGATGTGATATCATGTATGCAGACAGGATATTGATTTACATACAGGCTACAGAAGTACCCAATTTTGAGAATGCAGATAGGATATTTATTTACATGTAGACTATACGGGTATATGATTTCAAGTATGCAGACAGATAGTAATTTATTATGTGAATATATTTTACCTAAACACTTTTGTCAAAAACATGAATCCTGTTTTGTTTTTGGCAGGAAACAGCATAAATGCCCCAAATTAATGAAGGAAATTCACCAGAAAGAAAAAAAATCACATTTTACTTACCATTAATTTCTTTATTTGTAAGAAATTTCATTTTCTTCTTGCAGTAATTCTTAAGATACATATCTGAAACAGAAAGTTTAATCATTAAAACAGAAAGTTTTGTTCCTATTGTTATTAGGGCGGTGTGATAGCTTAGTTGGTAGAGTGTCAGACAAGAGTCACAAGTTTGATACCCACCCAGGACAGCCTTGGTTGGTTGCCTCTGTGTGTCCTTGGGAAAGGCACTTAGTTCACATTTCCTCAGGATGATATAGCCAATAATGTTAAAAGTGTCATTAAAAACGGCCAACTCAAAATTGTCAACCGATTTTCAAATCAGTGTTATTTGAGGTTCGTAAAAGCTAACAGGTGCTTTAAAAAGAGGACAGTAACAGATATAATGTATACTGTGACAATACACTATTCTTGCATCAGCTGCTAAAAGAATCTTTTATTTAAACTGGAGAGTATTTAAGCAAAACTGATGGAATAACTTTCAAATCAACTACACTTATACACTTTATGTAAAGACAATGAAGTTATTTTCATCTACCCACTAAATAAGCAAGTAGTTTGATATTGCCACAAAAGAATGCAACATATCAATATCCAAGCTCAATATACTGAGACTAGATACATCTCTACATGTTTTATTCATGATTTATTATTTAATTCATTGGGAGTTTCCATAGCTCAGTTTGTTAATGTGCAATAAAGGTTCAGTTGCCAGCTGCCTTATGATGAGAAAGACACTTATCTCCCATTTCTTCAACATGATATAGCCAATAATGTGTTAAAAGTGCTATTAAAAACCAGTAAACTAATAAACATACTTAATTCATAATTTTTTATGACTTTGATGAAGAACAAGGTGGGATAAGGGCTAATTTTAACCCCCAATCAAAGTATGTGCAAATTTCCAAGGTTAGTATGGGCTGCTCTTTTCCTATTAGATAAGCATGCAATTTTTTTGTCTCGGAACATTCGTTGTTAATTTACCCAACCTCAAATCTGACAACGAATCTCCATTAGCAAAGTAATGGTGACAATGCAGAACACAGATCAATCTGAGTGATTATATACATGCTCACTGCTGATTCAATTATTCATTTACTTGTTTATCATCATGATTTAATAAACAACTTTAAATAATTACTTACCTGTACTTCATAGTTACCATTTAAAAGCAAAGTCTGAGTCACAATTTAATTTGTTTCTAAAAATATATAAAGGGACAGGACTAAAGAAACCAATGACAATCCATGAATATGCATATATTATTTAATACGCTGGATTATTGGCATGAGTTATTATGGACATGAAGAAACAAAATGAGTCTCTTGATGGGACTGCTGTTCTACTATCAAAACGAATTTCCATGATAAGACCATTTCTTTTTGTAACAGCTAAGTGTTGAAACCATCTCTAATATTTCTGAGCAAGAGATTTTCAAGTTAACCACTATGGTAGCCATAATAGATGTAAAATCAGTACCATTTTCATTTAGGATATACTAGACACCATTAGGGGGCCCCAAGCGGCCGAGTGGTCTAAAGCGCTCACTGGTCCGGATCACTGCCATCTCACCTCTGTCTGCATGGGTTCTGAGTCTCAGGCTTGGCTAGTGTGGGTACGTGAGAAAGCCTGCCAGTAGCTTCTCATGGGTCGGTGGTTCTTAACAGGTTTTCCAGGGTTCTTCCTCCACCATTTATACTGGCCGCCATGTATAGCCTATTTTGTGCTGAAAAAAGGCATTAAACCCTACAACAACAACTAGACACCATTAGGTAAAAACCCTATGTTGATATGACCATTCATTCATGAGAATTAATGACAAGATTTTCAATATGCACATTTTGGCAGCCATATTTGATGTCAGACTGGCACCATTTTCATACTGGACTAAATAAATATGTCTTCCAATGAAAACCCCATGCTGATAAGACTTTCCAATTATGAGAAGCAGTAATAACAAGATTTCAAGATGGCTACTGTGGTAGCCATTTTTGATGTCAGATCAACACCATTTTCACTGAGGACCAACTTAATGATAAGTCTTTAAGTGTGTGTGTGTGTGTGTGTGTGTGCGTGCGTGCGTGCGTGCGTGCGTGCGTGCGTGTGTGTGATTTTGATTTTTAACGTAGCTTTAACAATTTTTCAGTATCATCGCTATGATGTCTGCAGGTTGGCAGTTTATAGTGATGTCTAGCACTTGGGCATCATGCCGCAGACATGTAGCATGATGTCTCACCCAGTCACATTATCCTGACACCAGGTCGACCAGTCCTAACACTAACCTCTTAATGCTGAGCACCAAGCGAGGCAGCTGTTAGTACCATATAATGCTAAGCACCAAGCAAGGCAGCTGTTAGTACCATTTTTATAAGTCTTTGGTATGACTCGGTTGGGGATCGAACCCATGACCACCCGCATCCGAGGCACACGCTCTAACCACTAGGCCACTGCAGCAGTCAAAAGTCTGTTAGTAAACCTCCATGTTGATATAACCATCCATACAGCAGGAGCAGCCAAGATAGCAGCCATCTTGGATGTTCACGGGGAACCATTTTTATTTAGGACCAACAAGACGCTGTAAGAAGCATTCTGGTGAAAATCCCATGCTGATTTAACTTTCCATTCAAGAGGTTTCTTCCTCCACCATTAATACTGGCCGCCATGTATAGCCTATCGTGTGCTGAAAAATGATTTCCATTCAAGAGTAGCAATAACATGATTTTCAGGATGGCTGATGTAGTGGCCATATTTAATGTCTGAGCATCACTGTTTTTGTTTAGGACCAACCTGACATTGGGCAAAATGTGTGAGTAGTGTTTCATGACAATTCTCCAAGCAGTTCAGGAGAATTGGCGATAACAAACATTTGCTAATGGATGGACAGATGTTGAATGATGGATGACAGGCCATCCCAAGAGCTTTTCTGGTCTCTGATCAGCAGAGCTAAAAAATAAACCAAACACAATAATTTCAGGTTAGATAAATTGATTAAATGCAATTTAAATAAAGTTAAATAGGTCTCAAATCTTTTTCTTTCATAACATGTATAGTTGTAAAATACAACTGAAAAAAGGGAAGCAAGTTCTGTAAGAAAATTTTCCGAAATCAAACTGATGCTCGACTTTTCTAATACAATGAATGTCACAAAATTAATGTACTCACTGCTTTTACCAGACTTGTGAAAACTGACTGAACAAGTGTGTAGCAATTTTCAAACAAAGCAATGCCAGTTTCATTGTTGCTCCATTTTTCAAATCAGGGTTGTTTGAGGGTTGACACAGATGAAAATCATACATACCAAATCTAATCAAGAATTAGCATTTTGTGAGCTATCATGGGTCAGTCAGTTAAGGTTTTGATACCTATATTATTTGTCAATATTTTGATTCATTAGGCCTGGGCACAATAGAGTACATACTCCAAATTCACATATATTTTCAAGACCCGACTAAGACCATCATTAATGTAAATATCAGGACCTTACAAATAATTACTTTTCTCCCTGTCCAAATAATGTATCTGCTAATTAAAACTACAATTCTTCCTCTTTATCTTGTCTGGAAAATTTATATTTTTGTTGTCAGGACTTTGTGTTAATGAACCAAGCAAGTTTAATGCTGGTCAGAAGTAGGTTAAGTAAACTAGGTTGTTATATCCTAGCTTTTAAGATATGTTTCTATTTTCTCTTTTACAAACAAATAATTCTGGTTGCAGTTCTGGTGTTACTTTTTCTTTTTCTTTGTAGAACTGTCAATCTGGGTACATGTACTAACTGCTGTTGCCGATACATGTATACGTGCACCCTGTGACAAGCCCTAAAGGATATAATTACCTTAATTTCTGTAAACTATGGGAAATTCATGAATCAAAGCAGATATCAAGCTGCTTTATCTGTTTGAATGGACATAAGGAATTCAAAATATCAACTGATTAAAGCCCAACAAGTCTTATCACTAGAAACTGATCTGACTGTAACCCAGATTATAAATATATATGCAACTGCTGAATGGAGAGAGAGTTCTGATATCGAGATTATTAAAGATAATCTGTAACAACAGAATGAATTGCCAAAATAATGTACTTTCTATTCAAATTATCTCACCTCTGAAAATGTGTTATTTATATTTAATTTAATTTAATTGTTTGTTAGTTTAAAATTTTTTATTCATTACATCTAAATTCTTATTGTAATGTAACACTGTTTCCTGAACCTGACCTTGTCCAAAACTGAGTTCATTTCTGCTTGACCTGATTGACTTTTTTTATTTTTTTTATTTCATTTATATGAACAACTAATAAAATAGCTTCATTAATCTCTATGTGTATGAGCTTATTATCAGGATTATTATTCAGGTAAACAAAGAAGGAGTATATAGGTTGATCAGGGTCAGGGTTTGGGAGATTCCTAAGTGAATTTTGTAGGCTATTGTGTTGTAAATAAACAAGGCTCATTAGATCATTCTAGAAGGTTATTTTCCATTCGATAATGGTTATTTTTAGAAAATGCTAATTGTGACCTGAGGTCAAGGAGAGAACTATATTATCTTGTGGCTGTGAGGATTTTACCAGTCGTGCTTTAACATCTAGCACTCTAAGTTGCATTAAGTTGTGACCAGTTTGGGCTTAATTTTATTTTCTTCAAATTATTGAATTCAAGTGATTATTTTCTCTGGAAATAGAGAAGTGCTCTGATAAAATTCTTGGATAAAGACATTCACTGGAATTTATACTGAAATTCAAACCTGGAATAATATGTCTGTGAGTCAACAAGAGACTGCTGACACATCAGTACTTCATAGGCTATTAACAGATACACCATTACCTTCAGTTTTGGATGTCTTTTTATTACTAGGACTTGTGTCTTTAATTCTTGGATTATTTTTGGATTTAATTTGCAATACCGTACGTCCTTTGTCCTCATTTTTCACTTTGTATTCTAGGGAAATAAATTATTTGTTAAATTTTACAAAGCTTGTTGTCTTCACTCTTTTCTGTTACTTATTTTAAGAGCATAGTCTCATAACAAATCTTTAAAGATGAGCTTGATTTATATTTTAAAATGCTTGAAATCACTGCAAAACTACAACTCTAAATAGGGGCCCCAAGTGGCTGAGTGGTCTAAAGTGCTCTCCGTTATGGATCACTGCCATCTAACATCTGTCTGCATGGGTTCGAGTCTCAGATTTGACCAATGTGGGTATGTGAGAAAGCTTGCCAGTAGCTTGACATGGGTCAGAGGTTCTTTCCAGGGTTTTCCCAGGTTTTTCCTCCACCATTAATACTGGCTGCCATGTATAGCCTATCATGTGCTGAAAAATGGTGTTAAACCCTACAACAACAACAACAGCTCTAAATATAATATGGATTCCCCCAAACGGGTGGTGCTCTAGTTTCGTTCCTTGCATAGGCTGTATTTATTAAAGAAAAAGATTTTCCAAGGTTTTCCTCACTGGTTGGTAATTCTAGCTAATTAAAATAGACTTTGTATATTTTAAGTATTGTTAAAAGAACTTTTTAATTCCCTTAATTTTGGTGCATGATTAATGGTTGTAATATGGGTTGTAGAGTATACAGCTTGGCCTTACCTGAGATGTGTACTTATCAAACAGCCACTATCTAAGCTTGTCATTTCCACTGCCTGGACTTAAAAGGTAAATTGTAAAAAAAATGAGCTGATAACATTTCTGTATACTTTTTTATATATATTTTTTAATTCATTCAATGCCTTTCCACTTTTCAGAAGATGGATTACCAACTCTGGCAAAATTTGTTTTCCCTATTTTAATACCTGCTAAAGTACTTTAGACAAGTTAAGGCTGATTTTGCGAGGACATGGGGGCTGCCGTTTTGATAACGTGTGCTTAAATCATATACAATTTCCACAACAATAACATGTAAAGAAATTTCAGCTAAAGTACATGAAAGCAGCATAGAAGTAACCAACAGTCTCTCCAATGTGAATGTTGCTCAAGGAACTGTGTGACCACACGTTGTGGAGCATGTCCATTGTTTTTATTGCTGTCCATTGACAACATCTTCATTTAATCCATTAGATAATTAGGATAATAAAAGAAGTTTCAGTCTGACCATATGTCAATTAAAACCAAAAATCCACATTTCTCATTCACTTTCTATGAAACCTGCACATATTATTTTGCTTAATTTTTACACACAAAAATAGGAGATTTTGTATAAAAACAAAAAAATTCCAATAGTTGGAAATAAGTGATTGCTTGGCTTGCTTTTACTCTGGTTTGGATTTAGACAAGACTTTCTACCAATATAGTCATAGGAGAGTGTGCTTTATCTGATCAGATAAGAGTCACTGAACTTTTGTTACAAAATGGTGGATACTCTAAAATGATTGAAAAAGAATGTTAAAAGTGCAATGACTGAGGTTATTCATGTCTAGTAAAGTCTTATGCTTCATACATTATTCATGGAACAAATAGATCGTGATCTACTGTAATGAAACCTTTATAATTAGAACTACAATAGATATATGCCTAATTAATCATGTTAAAGTTAACATGATCTAAGGATGTAGGTGAAACTGTATTTGAATACTTAGTACAAATTTTGCAGCAGTGCAAAGAAAACTTTGTAATTACATTCAACTGTCAATAGTTCTATGTGGTTTAATTTATGATGTTTATTTTGAAACATTATAAACAGCATGATCTTGTATTGTAATGACTGGCTGGAAAACTGACCAATGCATGGATGTAAGAGTTACACCCTAAATTTCCAGGCCAATGCATTTTTCTCATGCAAATTTAAATAATCTACTGTGACCACTCTCATCTATTCATTTACCTATTTTTGAATACAGTAGACCTAAAGGTAAAACATTCCCCAGTTTATGTTCCCACTTTAGTTTTTTTTTTTTTAAATTGGCCTTAAGAAATGTACGCAATGTCTGGTAATTTCATGTACTACTGAAAATTAATAAAAACACTGAAATATGACTTCTGACAAAATTAAAGACTTAGTATATTTGTATTAATGATGATACATCATCTGTGAAAAAAGTCAAATATATTCTCTGGCATGACAGATTTTGAAGACCACAAAAATGTGAAATGATGGCAAATATGGAGAATCTGGTCCTAGACACATACATCTGAAATCAGTAATTATTCTTTATTAAATGTTTTGTTTATTTTTTCTTTTTTTACAAAATGCATAACTTTACTGACTGGAAATGAGTGGTGATAACTGTAAAATGATGGGTTGCTTGAAGGAACTGACACTCTACTGGCTGAAAAGAATATCAAAGAATCCAATATAAATCTGTTCTTAGTTCTGTCATTTAATTCCTTAGAACTGCTCAGAACTGAATCTGATATCATGGATAGAAGATCACTGAACTTAACTTGTCTCAAAGTCAGGATACTCTCTCTCTCTCTCTCTCTCTCTCTCTCTCTATATATATATATATATATATATATATATATATATATATGCTAATATAGACTAAATCTATAGATGATATTTCTTTGAATAAAAAAATTCAAGTGGCCTCATTCAAAATATTGTTAAAACTGGGCTGGGTCTGAAAATTAGAGTTGACAAGGTAAAGGACTAATCTTCTTTGTTGCTGACTGTAATGTCTAACAATCACTAGCTCATTATACCTTTATTAATTCTTAGCTGATCCTATAAATTAAATAAATATGCTGTTTAATAATTAAAATCTCTACAAAAAAAGTCACAAATAGTCACAAATGTGCATGATGCAAGTAGATGTAAATCACTTGATACTGAGAGCCTGATGTTGTAAAACATCTGCAGAAATTGGCAACGTCAGCAAGTTATTAAGTAGAAAACCAGGTTAACCTTGGCCTTTGTCAATCACTGAAAAGAGACAAAATTGCAAAATCTGAAGCTGGAAGGTATATATCTAGTGTTACTGTACCACTGAAACAAGACCCAACTGACTGGTTCTGTATTAACAAATTAATTTACCCCAATTTGGCTAGACAGGCTTGCAACTGTATACCCTCAAAAGGGCATTTTCCACAGCTGGCAACATTCTGAATAAAAAAAAGGGGTGCATTGACCACTGATAATGCTGAAATTTTAATATTTTTTACCCGCAATTATAAAAAGTAAAAATTAACTAAACAGTAATTGGCTACTACTTAAATCAGGTTCCACTCAAGTTCTAAACCTGAAAATATCAAGTTCTTTTCTAGGTTAGTAGAAATTACGTTTAATAATGTTAAGTATACAGTGAGTAGGTCCAGTCAATTTTAAGATTTAATCAGAACAGTGAGATTACAAGGCATATTGATACTTAGTTGTTGGTTATTTTGTTTACAGTTGAGATTACTCAAGTTTAACCATTTGACTGTTGTGTCAGTGCTCTTTTTTTTTGTACATGTTGGTGCACGAGAAAGTGTGTATAATAGCCTAATGAGAGAGAAATTCCAAACATAAGTAAATAATAACTCTTGTTACTTCAACTGAATTTTTAAAAACTCCTGACAAAAAGCTCACATCTGTTGAATAAATGAATGTTAAGTTGATTCTGAATACAAGCCACTTTATTTATACAGGAATTGTGCAGCTGTAAGTGTAAAATCTCTAAAAACCAATCAATATATTGATAGATATATTGTCAGTATTTTTGTCCTGTATATTGGTATAGAAGTTTTCATCAATGACACCTCTATCAGGCCCTGCTGGGATTGATACAAATCCATTCATACCTGTTTGCATTATCATGTTCACAAGTCAGTACAGTTTGACAACCCAAGTCAAAACCTTTGACTGCTTCATTCAAATGCACCTAAATACAAAGTCTGATCAAAATTCACTTTTATATGTACAAGTTACTGTGTTCATAAGCCAGTTAAGAACAAAATGCATGCAATGACCTTTGCTTGAACCCAAAATCAATTAGGCCTGGTTTTCTAAGCTTCACAAAAGTGAGGATATGTGGTGGTAAGAGCTGTAAGTGCTTTAGTGAAAACCACATCATATCTAACATTCATGCAAGTAAAGAAGTGACAAGATTTTTAAAATAGCCATTATGGTACTATGTTGGAGTTCACATAAGCACCATTTTTTATTCAGAACCAGCTGCATTATACTATAGTTATTTAATGAAAACCCTGTTTCAATATGACCATCCATTCTTGAAATGAAACCATATTCATTATGGAAATTAAAACAGCCGTTTTGAAAAGATCAGCATCATTTTAAAACAGGAACAACTATGTAAAGAAAGAAGTGGGTTGTTTTTTCTTAAATGTTGGTATGGACATCTGTTCTGGAGATGAAGTGCTTATGAGATTTTGAAAAAATATGAGATAACATTTGCATCATTCTGTTTTAGGACCAATAATATATAGTGAGAAGTGTTTTAGAAAAAAAAACCCATATCGATACAACCATCCATTCAACTGATAACAAACATTTTTCAGATGGTGACCTTGGCCATCATGCTGGAGGTCTGATCAGTACTAATTTTTATTTCCAGGGCAATCTAGAGATCATAAGTCTTTTAGTTAAAACCAAAAGTCTATATGACCATTTGTCCAGAAGAAGCAGCTACAACAACATCTTCAAGATGGCTACCAGGTGACTATAATGTAAGTCTGATCAAAACAATTTTCATTTAGGGCAAACTGCATATCACAACAAGTCTTTCAGTGAAAAGCAAATTTTTTAAGTAAATTATGTTTCTCCGAGAATATTTACCCAATCACATTAATGTTAGGGTATAAGCCTGCTACCTCCTGAATCCAGCTCAACTAAAAAAGACAAAAAAAATTGTTTCTATCTCACATACACAAAGGGCAATAACTCTTGCCCATTACCTCTCCTTGCCACCATCAGGTGTCAGTAGTTTTTAAGCTTAGTGATATACCAATGAGGATGCTCACATGGTGGGGTAGTTCATAGGGTTTTAAAGTATTGTTACTGGGTAAGTATTTCGCAGAGAAACATAATTTACTTCAAAATTTGCTCCACAATCATAGTAACATTAAGAGAATAGATAACAGAAGTAGGGAATGCTGAGCATACTACCTATACCTTGGGTATCCTTCTTGGTGAGAAAGATTGGATTCCCTATTTGAACGATAACATGCTCTCCTACTTAAGCAACATAACATATGGTCACATGAACTATGGGCACTCTATCAGGTTAAGAAGATGATTACTGAAATTCTCTCATCAAAATTCACTGGCAAATCTAGTGAAGCTAGGAGGCTCTGTTGGTTTTAATGGGTCTGATGGTCATCTGGGTTGAAGCCACAGGATCCACCAGATTCAGGCTTTGTCTCTCTGTAATTAAATCCCCACAATTTGGTTATTTCAGAGAGAAAACTTTGCTTGAATGCAAGGTGCAGAGATCGTTCTAATTTCATGAGATGAAATTCTTGAGGTGACTCTGATCTTTTCAGATATCTGAGAATGCTGAGCATGAAATCCACTTATGCCACAAAGATCATGCTTGGGAAGTGTTATCCTCCTTTCTTGCCTTCATGGGGAGAAAGAGCTATTTGTGCTTGCCATGATTTGTCCCTGTGCACTTCAAGAAGTGCTTGAGGGTGTAGACAGGATCAAGCACAGCCACTACTTATCTACAAATGAGAGGGGGTGTATGACAACCCTCTGACTACCCACTGTCATGAAGATCCCCAAACCATCCAATCTGAACTGAAGATAGCTCAGGTTTACACTCATCCTTCATGCTGAAGCTAAAGCTATCTGGAAAATAGGTTAGTATGATAATAACTTCAGCAAGGTCCAAGATAATGGCTTGAATTTTCTGAATTGAGTCATGGTAGGTTCAAGGACAGAAGAGATTCCAGTTTTGAGAGATCTGACCTATTTAAATCAGCATTAGCTAGTAGGTCTAATAGTTCTTTATTATGGCCAATATCTCTTCTGCCATGATGACTGAATGTGTCAGATATCATGGGAGCAGAAACCTCTGATGGTATCTGGAGCCCACATTTTCTCTGCGTAGTGCCAGAAAAAAAATTCAGCTAATTGAGAGACTCAGGCACTCTAAGGGACTGTGTTATTGACTTAACACCAGCCCCTGACAACAATCCCCTTTTCCCTCATAAGCATTCATAGTAGAGGGTCTTCTTGCTCTCGAGATTCTCTCCACAACTGAAAATCTAAATTATTTCTCTTGCAATGCTGTCCTGAGAAGAACTAGGCATGATGGAAAAGACAGTCCAAGTAGGGGTGGGACACCTGTGACTGTTTGAAAAGATTCGGTTTGGCTGTAAAATTCCTCAGTATGTCTATCCAGACTGAGTAGATCAATCACACTGGAGTTTTTCCATCAGAAAGGGACTGTCAGAAATTCTTGTACAATTCTGGCCCCTTATTTTCTGTATTATTTTCAGTACTAAGAACATAGGGTGGGTGGGTGGGCAAATGCTCATGCCCCTTCCAACTGATTGACAGTGGATTCATGGCTCGAGCTTTTTAGTCTGAACCAGCAAGACAGAGGTGGCCCATTTGTGGTTCCACCTTGTTGCAAAAGGTCGATCATCAGATGTCCCCAAAGCACACAAATTAAAACCGATAGATGGAGGGACCATTCCATATGGATAACCTGGCCCTTTCTGGGGAAAACATTGGCCAGGACAATGAGCTTGCCAAGAACTTGCCTGATTGGTATGTTGGTCTGAAATTGGCAGCACTGACAAAGAAACTGTAAAACCAGCATATATTGGTCAGGCGATTTGGTGCCCACACCAACCCACCCACCCCATTTGAGGAGGTAAGTCACCACAATGGAGTTGTCCAACATAATCAGGGTTGACTTCTTGCAGAGTCGATTGTTCTAGAACTGAAAGGCATTTCTGATAGCTTTCATATGTAGGCTGATGTGAAGAGGCAGTTCCATCAGTTCCCATTTGCTGACCGTATTCAAATTATAGCTACAAGCGGGCTCCCCAGTAATAAGTACTAGCATTTGTACATACCATCATTTCTTGTTGGGGCTTCTCCATAGTAATTCCTGCCATGAACTAACAACGGTTGCACCACTGACAAAGGAATGATCTTACCTTGTTTGTGATATTGATCTTTTTGTTCAAGTGGGCTGGAAAAGGGTGCCATTGAGCTAGCAAAGTCATTTGTAACAGGTGCATATAAAAGCAGCCCACAGGGATCAAATATGCTCCCACATTGAATAACCCAAGGTGTTACAAGAACTCTCTCGCTGAAGTCCCTGTCCTGTTGGAAATGACTATAAGAGTTTGAAAATCTGTATGACGCAGACATCAGGGAAAAATACATGAATGAGACTGGTTATAACCTTCATTCCCAGGTGGGCAAACATCTGGGATGGGCGAAGGTCAGATTTTTCTTAATTACCAAGAAAACTGAGATAATTCAAAGAAGACAAGAGATTGCTTCTGGCCTTGAGAAGAATATAACTTACCTTATGTTTTTGGAGGAGATCATCCCAATACACTTCTGTTGTCATAGTGGAAGTCAATTGGAAGAGGGTGATGATGCAATCCATAATTTGGTAAAACCTTGGAGCTGATATTTAGATCAAACACAAGGATGCAAAATTGGTAAACTGTCAAAGTAAGCAAAAACTTTCATAATGCCAGGTAAAGAGGGACATGAAAGTAGGCATCTGTGAGATCAAGACTAATGGCATACTCATCCCTTCAGATGGAGAATGACTCACTGTCTCTATCTTGAACCTTGGTGGAAGAATAAATTTGTTGAGACAAATGAAGCCTATTATCGGTCTCAAGTTGATATTTTGGTAAAGAACAGCCTTGAATAGAACCCCGGAGACAGCAGATTTTTTCTCCTAGAATACTTAACCTATCACATTAGTGTTAGAAATATAAGCCCAACTGCCTCCTGAATCCAGACCTACCAAAAACAAAAATTCATCTATCTATATTATATAGACAAAGGACTCTTGCCAATTATTTCCCCCTTGCCACCAACAGATGGTGCTAGTTTTAAGCTGAACCAGAACATCATTTAATGGGACGTTCGTATTGCATGGAGGATGGGGGGGAGGTAAAAAGTAATGTGATCGGGTAAGTATTCCAGGAGAATTTACTGAAAATTTGTTATTTCCTTTAAAAACCTTCCCCGATCACATTAATGTTAGGAGAATAGGTAATATGCAGAGTGAATGTTCAGCATCCTACCTGTACCTCAGTTAACCTCAGAGGGAAGAAGACTGGATTCCTCATATGAAGATTAACACATTCTCCTAATTTACAAGTAGCACAAACAGAGGCAATGTGGTTAAGTTTGGGAAGAAGTAATAAGATCTTACCACATAAATTTCCTAGAGAATCCACCAAAAGCTGTGAATGGTGCCTGTTCAGTGGTTGTGCTGATATCAATTGGTCTGGTGGCCACTTAAACTGGGTCTACCAAATCCTAAGTTTGTTGCTGTGGAGCCATGTCTCATAGATAAAAACTCGAGATGGATGTACATGCCAACAGATGGCCTTGATGATATCTTTAACAGAGATATGACGGTCAAAAAGCCAAGGCTCACAGAGATTGCTCTTATCCCATAAGCAGAGATTTTCATGAGGCAACTTTGTTCTAATGATATATCTGAGTATGACATGCATATTACCAACTTCAATAACGATGAAAGGCCTTCAGGGGTTATGTCCTCTTTCCTAGGTTTAACTTAGGGAAAGCAGTGTCTTTGAGCTCCCCAAACTGGCTCAGTCTGCATCAGATAAAGTCTAAGCACACATAATGGGTCCTGTTTGAAAGCCGCTTGTGTCAGTACAGAAGATAGGTCATATGGTGACTTTCTGATTGCCAATTGATGACAATCAATTCCTGTCAACGAAACCAGGCTGCGACACAAGGACTGCCAAGCCATCTGATCAAAACTGAATGTAGCCTAGGTCAACAGAGAGGGCATATAATTCACTGACTCTTCATGCCAAAGCAAACGCTATTATGAAACAGGTTTTGCATGAAATTAGCTGATATATAAGGTCTTGGCTAAATACTCAAATCTGTTTGAATTCAGCCAAGTCAGAACCCAGGAAACATAACACTTATTAAACAATGTGAGTGATTTAGGCCTATGCAAATTAAAGTTGGACAACAAGTCAGAGATGTCTTTGCTATGAATAAGATCATCCCTGCCATGATGATGGAATGTGTCCAATATCAAAGAATGGTAGATTTTAATAATAGTCGGAGCCAATGTTTCTCATCAAACAACCAATGAAAAAAGTCAGCTACTTGTGGGACAGAGTTACTCAAAGGGACAATGTTTTTTTACTTGGCATCAGTCCCAGAAAATGCACCACTTCTGTTTGTAAGTTTTTAAAGTAGATGGCCTTCTAGTTTTTTTCCACGACTGAATCACTGAACTGTGTCTGCTGCATGGCTCTTCTGACAAGAGCTAAGTCTAAAGGAGAAGATGATCCAGGCAAGGATGGAACACATGGTCCAAGGCTGTTTGAAAAGAATTGGCCTAGCCAGGATCTTCCCGGGTAGATCTATCACTAGACCGAGAAGATTGTTGATCCAGGTTTTGTCCCAGTGGAGAGAAGCAATCAGAATCATTTTGCAAATCTGGTCCATTAATTTCTGTATAATATTTAGGTAGGCAAAGGCTCACAAACCCTCCCAAATGAGTGTTGTGGACACCAACAATGCCCAGACCAGAATCGGAGGTGGGGTGTTATGGTAAGGCCCTGTTTGAGAAGGAACATCATTACCACTGAGTTGTCTGACATGATGACCACAACATTGTTCTGAAGACAGCTGCTCTACAAATGAAAGGATTTGATGAAGCTTTCATCTCCATGAGATTGATTTGGAGACATGTGTCCTCCCAACCCCAATGGTTTCTGGAGGTGCTGAATTCAGGTAACAGATGGGCTCCCCAACCAAAATGGCTTGCACCTGTACACAGGGTCACATCTGGTTGCAGCTGTTTGAGAGGTATTCCTGATACAAGAATACGTGGTTGTGCCACAGGTCCAGGAATGATACTATCCCACTCATTACGCTGATTCTGTAATCAAGGGGCATGGGAAAGGGGCATCCCTGAGATAGTAAAATCATCTGAAAAGGTCATGTGTAAGGGTGACCCAACAAAATAAGATCTGCTGCTTCAAAAGACAATCCAAGGAGCTGCAAAAACTCCCTGGTTGTGATCCATTTGCATGTGGATTCTGCAAGGACAACAATTTGGACCACTCATAAGTTGGCAAGACAAGCCAGATTGAGAACGGTGAGAAAATCCATGCCCAGATGGACAAACTGATAGCACGGACAAAGACTGGACCTTTCCTTCCCATTTGATAAGAAAATCTAGATTGTAAGAGATAAGGATAAGAGATCATTGTTTCCTTTGACTAGAATAGAATTGATCACATGTTTCTGGAAGATGTCATCTAAATATGCCACTGTGGAAGCGCATAAAGTTGTATGGTAACAAGGTTACAACACAGTGGAGTAGTTAAGTAAAGGCCCATTGACTTATGTTCAAGCTGGAAGAGAGCGTGAAACTGATAACAACTCTTCGGTAAGAAAATCACAGTAATTTCTGTAAGGACAGATGGATGGGAACATAAGAATATGCGTCTCTCTGATCAAGACAGATGGCAAATTGGTTCAGATGGATGGAGAGATGGACAACGTCTCCATCTTGAAGTTTGGATGAAGTATGAACTGATTTAGATGCAGATGACTGAGGTTGAGGATGGGTCTGAGCTTGCCACAGGTCATCCAGACCAGTAAAATCTTGGAGGAAAACCCCCAAGATTGTGGATTCAGAACAATATAACTGCCTCCAAAACATCATATATAGGATTGGGAGTGAGACTGGTTCTTGTGTTGTGCAGTGAATGATCCCGTATTCCCTTGTCTCTGGTCATCAGGTCATTGAGGATGAAATGGAGGTGTTGTACAAGGTGATGGTTGCTGCACACAGAAATGGAAGGGCAGTTCTTGGGCTGCCTGCCTCAACACTGCCTCCATCTTGGCGCCAAACAGCAAAGGGAGGTTCGCAGGGTCAGGGCAGGATTTGCATTGCCAGCCTTATCTGCAGTCTGAAAATCTCATCAATGAAGATGCGACACTATATGGTGAACAAGCTTTGAAGTGGTGTGCATAATGTCTTTATTCACTGTATAGAAGCAGGTGAAGCCATACTGACTGCAGCATAGCTCTTATTTAATGCCAGGAGATTTGTGGCATGGGTCTTATACCAGTGAGATTGCAAAGGATGCTGAAAGTTGACTCAAAGAAACATAGAAAGGTTTTGAAATTGCCTGGGTCACTGATCTTGGCAGATAAATCTGCAATTTCCTTTATTTTTCCTGACTTCTGGGGAAAACAGAAGAAAGGGGTGACTTCATCATTGTTAAAAATAACTGAAGTCTTGACCCTGTATGTGAGAGCAGAAGAAGGGGTGGCAGACATACTGAGTTTGGCAACACCCCAAAAATTCTTCTAATGCCACCTTAATGCTATTTTCAGTTGTCTATATGGTGGAATATGATCATAAGCTTCCATCAGGTTTATCCCCACACTTAGTGTGCAGGTCATCCTGCTTGGGATCAAGATTGATATCATCATACATTCCTGGAGGCATTGATGAAGTGTGGCTCTCATCTCTAAGACTGTCTAGGCACTATCCAAGAGTGTAAGCCATCAATAAATGTCAAGCCATATACACCTAATGTACTCATTGAATCTGTATGGACAGCCTGTCAAAATCAAAAACAGCCAGTACAGGTGTCAGGCCTATGAACAATGTAGATGGCAGTCATGCTGGAGTAATGGATCAATGGATCTATCGATAATATCCATGGTAATGTTAACATTCCATGACACAACTTGATGAGGCATAAGATTATATGTAATAGAAGCCATATAGTCAATGAATGCTACGGATTTAAAAACCAGATGGCTAGATGGTACAGTTGGCAGCCAAGACAGTGTCAAAACTGAGGTGCAGCTAGATGGTACTGATCAAGAGCCAGACAGCTGGACGGTATGGTCGGCGGCTGAGACAGCATCAAAACTAAGGAGTGGCTAGATGGCATGGCTCATTCAAGTCATTTATAAACCCCATGTGGCCAGAGTTACAGGCCTGAATCCATGCTAGGGCATGCAGGGTGACTTCTGTCACCTGGCTCCGAAGAATTGGGTGGAAACTCCCCCAAGTGTTTGAAATTCTCAACTAAAACAGAAGATGATGATAAGACAGGGAAAAATCAGCCAGAACTAATTAACTCTGTAATTACTTTTTGTACCAAACAATGCACCTGTAACTCCAAAGATGGTGCAGCTAGTGGAGAAGTCACAGCTTCCTTCATTCCCCCTGATGTAATAACATCCCCATCCAAGCTGGACAAAGACTCAGTAGAAAGTGAATGTTCAAAACATCAGTACTCTCTGTCTTTCAATTTTCCACGTTTCCCTGTTTCACGAAGTTATGCTTAGAACTGAAGAGCATGTATTCTCCAACCAACTGGTGCACATGTTGCACATAGCCAAAGTACATAATGATGTACTAGAACGATTATATGTAGTGGATTTTGTTGATGCATACACCTACATGCCAGTGGCAAAAGAGCATAATTTGGGTGTAAAAAGTATAATCTATATATTAATACCAGATTTACTATTTACAGCAGGTATTCATACATTGTTGCAACTAACCTGGTTCAATATGCAGCTGGTCAAAATTCTTGTCACAAAGGGTAAAATCCATATGGATTAGAACCTGAATACAAACAAGAAATATACTGAAAAATTATTTATATTCAGCACTCACTTTAACTAGTCTACAAGTGTAACTTTTGCTGAATGATCTGGGATTCTGCAATGATCATAGCCAGGTGCTCAGAGCACTGTATTACATTACTCTCATATTCTTCTTTTAAAGTTTGTAAAGCCATTTTGATTTGTCCTTTTTTCTGATCTGACATGGTATGAAGTTTGAAAAGATCCATCTGCTCTAACATTTTCCATTATATAACATCCACAACTCACACCGTAAAGCATTTCACTTGACATCTGGTGCCTTTCTCTTTAAAAGTACAGACTGGTTCACTAACCAGTTTATCAATAAAATGCATCAGTAGGCAAAGTTCAAAATCCCGTCTGTTTTCTTGGAAATGGGGTCATATACAGTTGATATAAATAGCAAATAAGGAAACTACTCTTATGCTATTCTTACGAAGTAGTCACCTTTCTAAAAATATTCTCAAATATTCTCAAATTTATATGAGTGGAATAAATAATAAAAATGAAAAAAAACAACTTTTTACTGCTTTATTTTCATGTTATTTTTTAATGCATGAAAAAAATGTAATCCATACACAGTCTTGTGTAAGAAGTAATTTGGTGAAAAAAGCGTAATAGTTGGCATGTATGCATACAGCATTACCTAGAGTAGTTTTAATTTTTTACCACCCAAAAATATTGAATAATACATGCATCTCATTGCATACCGTTTGTAGCGAGATACCCGTATTTGTTACTTCAACTCTGGGTCTTGCACTTATTTTTGTATGAATATAGGATGTATATTCTACATGCAGGGACAACGATTGCGGGATCTTGTCAGGCAGTGTCAACTTTACAGACAGTTTACTACAGCAATAATGCTGGCAACAGAGCCTTATGGCTGGCAAAAGGGTGATGTAGCTGACAGCAGGGCCTCAGAGTACGAAAAGAGCAACATATTTGGCAGCAATGCAACATAACTGGCAACACACTGGAGTGATTGGAATGAAGACAGGAGCTAGAGTACAAGTTCATTCAAACGATGTGAATTTTGAACCGTGTATTTTGAATCTTGAACTGAAAATTTGGGATGTTTGGATGTTGACAATGCATATGGTTATATGAACCACACACACTTTCATTAAAGGCATGTTCATGTTATGGTGAATACAAAACTGCATTAGTTGTATATGACTTCAGTAACATCATCTGGTGAATTTTTGCATATGTTTATGTGAGGGTCTAGCTTCAGCTTTTGTCTTAAAGTCATGTTGTATAAGTCAATGCATATCATGTCCTGCTTTTAAGTCTTATTAGAGTATTTTTATTTGTTTGTGGGTTATTTTTGTTTATCTGTTTTTTCATTATCCGTCTTTTTATTTCAATGTTGCATTAATATTTATTGTGAGGGTTTGTAGAGACTCTCAAACTTCATTATCATAAACATTTAATTCGCATACATTGTGTTCAATGTTTTCACTTAGTCCATACCCATTCGGTTTCAATCTTGTTACCCTCACTTGCCTTGAATTCTTGCAATGAACATACTCAGTCATCATAGTTAATTCTGACATGACAAATTAAAAAGAAAAATCGAATGCACAGTTAACTGCATTACGAACACCAGAGACACCCGCTATACCAAAAGTGATAAATAAATAGTGTGTCTGAACATGAATTTCAACATGTTTTAGTACAATGCAGCTATGTAAAACCATGTGGTCAGAAAACACAGTAAGTCCATATAGGTGATAAAATTCACTTAATTATGGTAAAAATTAAAAACATATATACCACCTGTCCAATAATCTTTAATACATCCAAAAATAACAAAATCCTCATTGAATGGGATAAAAATTAGCACACATTTCCAACTGATGTGATGTGAATGATGTCAGTTCTCAGCTAGTTCTACCTGCAGGACTCATGGTACCAATGGTAAGGGAAAATGGGAACCAGTCTGGAAATGGGTGAACATAAAATAAAGTATATATGGGATTGGTTGGCCAGGTGTTTGCATAGGTTTATTATGGAAACTCAATTAGTACTGTGCGTGTTGTTGTTGTTGTTCTTTTAGGATTTAATGCCATTTTTCAGCACAAGATAGGCTATACATGGCAGCCAGTATAAATGGTGGAGGAAGAACCCGGGAAAACCTCGGAAAGAACCACCGACCCACAAGAAGCTACTAGCAAGCTTTCTCACATACCCATATTGGCCAAACCTGAGACTCGAATCCATGCAACAGAGGTGAGGCAGCAATGATTCGTAATGGTGAGCGCTTTAGACCACTTGGGGCCACTACTGTGAGTGATATAGCGAGCTGCAGCAATATAGTGATTCTACATATGCATATACAATTAACTTTACTATGAATGCAATAATAAGGTTCTATTTGTGGATAACAAGCAAACTTAATACCTTTTGTAAATCAGAGAGTGACTTTCAGTGGGATATTAAACACCCATTTAGATATATCCACTCTTGCCAAGAAGGCGGGGGGGGGGGCGGAGGGGGGCACAGTACTTTGAAGTGTATAGATTTGACTATACTAGGTGAAGTGTTTTGTACACTGGTTAATATCTATGCAATCACATATATAAAGTTTATACAATTTACCATGTATAGAGTAATTATGGTCGGCAATGTGATATTGCCTGGTTGTGTCTTGAAGCATTATGCTTCAGATATGATCACTTAGGTCTCTACCACCAGGCTTAATGGCAATGCCTTCTCATGGCTTTGTGTCCCACCAACTTCATTCAGTGAATGTTTTGAAACTTCATATTTTGTTTTTTTAATTGACTTATATCTACCTTAGTTTTATATTATTATATGTATTTTGGGGAAAATTTTAGATTTTGCACATATAGATGGTCACTGTGATCTTTTTACTCATTAATTGTATAATATGACAAGGCTGGTAATATATTTAAATTGGTGAACATAAAATAGAGAATATGGGTTTGGCTGGCCAGAACTGGTTGATAATGAAAGTTTGATTTTAGTAAAAAGAATCTTTTGAGAGCTTATCCTAGTTGTTACTGAAAAAAAATAGAGACATTGTTTTATTGATGGAATTTCAGTCCTTGAGTTTGAAACACTCATTACTGAAATTAGCATTCAACTCATTGGTGCAGAATTGAAGCATATGTTTCAAACACAAAGAGATCCAGAAACTGCCATGGCTCATATGGTTTTCTCTGCACCGAAGCTGTCTTCTAGGATGAATCTATACTGATAAAAATAGGTTTGATCCTAAGCACTCAGAAATTTAAAGTTAATGAAGGTTTTAATATCATAGTTTTTATTATTGGAACTGAAGTAATACCGCAAGACCTGAAGGTGGCAAGGGGAGGTAATGTGAAAGACTTATTGCCCTTTGAATATCTAAGAAGGACAGAAACGACTAATTTACCTCATTTTAGTAGGAATGTATTCAGGAGATAGCTGGCTTATATCCCTAATGTTAATTGACTGGAGAACGTATCTGAAGGAGAAACCCAATTCATTCAGAAGCGGCTACAACATGATTTTCAAGATGGCTGTCATTGCCATTACATTGGTAGTTTCATCAGCAACATTTTCATTTAGGACCAACTATATATCATAAGGAGTCTTGTAGTGAAAACACCATATCAATATGTCCATCTGTTAAGTATAAGTAGCTACAACAAGATTTTCCAGATAGCTAACATACTGAAAGTCTGATTGGTACTATTTTCATCGAGGACCAGTTACATATCTTATGTCTTTAGTTAAACCCCATGTAAATATGGCCATCCTGAAGGTCTAATTGTCACATTTTTCATTTATGACAAACTATCTATCATAAGAAGTTCTAATATGAAAACTCCATGATGCTGTGATGATCCATTCAGAAGTAAAATGAGTGATAACAAGATTTTCAAGCTGGGTGCCATGGTGACCATGTTGAAGGTCTGACTGGCAACATTTTCATTCATGATCAATTACATCTTATATTAAGTCTTAATGCTTGATGCCAGTATGAACAGCCATTCAGAACAAGAAGCAATAACAAAAAATTTTAAAGATGGCCATTGCAGCCATACAGGATGTCTGATTGGCACCATTTTCATTTCTGAGCAACTAGACGTCATAAGAAGTCGTTCAGTAAAAACATCATTTCAATATGGCCAGCCATTACATAAGTAGTGCTAAAAAGATTTTAAAGATTATCCACAAACCCACTATGTTAGTTTGTCAGGTCATCACTTTTATGACCAATTAGACATTATAAGAAGTATTTTACTGAACAACCAACGTTACAATTGCCATCCATTTAGGAAAACCAATTTTTCCTAGTAAAATATCTTTCTTCAAGAATACTTACCCAATTACAATATCTAAGGCGAACTACTACTTCCAGATACTACTTTTAACTAAAGGGAGCTAAAAAGTTGTCTACTGGCCTTTGTGACAGTCAGACTGATCTCCCCTCAAGTATAAGACTTGGTGGTAAAGCCTAAGAACCTCTCAGTTACTGCTGTGGATGTAACAGGATGTACTATCTATGGATGTAACAGCAGGAAGGCCCGGAGGGTTTACTAGGAAAAACTGATTTTTTATTCAAATATGTTTTGGGTCCATGACGCGAGACAAAGGATGAGAGTTTGACATTCTACCTTGTCGCAAACAGACCTACCAATGGTCAGTCCCATTGGGTACAGATCTGAGTGAGAACCAAGGGATGGAGAGACCATTCCTTCTGTATTAGTTGATTGTTCCATGACAAAGAGTCAGCAAATACAATGAGATGTCCTGGGATATGGCGAACATGTAGAGTTGTCAGACAGAATGAGAACTGAATGAGAACTCCCTTGCCAAGCAAATATTCCTGCCACCAGTGAAAGGCTTCCACAATGGCCATCCTCTCCAGAACTACTGATATGAAGATGTCATTCCAGGGAAGAGCATGAACCACTGGCATCCCAAAAGGATGGTAGTAGGAGGACTTACCAGCCTTCCTTACTTGCATCAGTACAGACTGTTATCTCGAGTGGTTGGATGTTGGTACCTGCTATGAGCCAAGTTAGGTTGCTCCCAATTCCACAGATGGTGCCTGAATTGGGTGCTGATGGTGAGAGGAATGTCCAGTGGACAAACTGGAGATCTCCATTTGTGCAGGGGAAACAGTAGTAATGCAGCAGAAGGCAAAGGGATTCCCATGCTGATAGAATTTCCTCACAAGTAAGGTGCTAACATGGGTCATTTCAATGCCCATTCCTAAGGGAGACAAAATATGATGCCTGTATATTGACCTCCATACCTAGGTGAACAAATCATAGAAATGATACGAGGTAAGAGTTTTCCTTGTTGATGAGAAGTCCAGATTGGTAACAATGGTAATCATGTCTTGTTAGAGCTAACTCACTGATGTTGCTCCAGGATGTCGTCCAGGTAACTTGATGTTGCTGCCATAGAAACGGTCTGGACATGCACCATTACTCGATGCGTCAAACAAGTGAAGACCCAGAGGCCGATGTTGAGCCCCAAGTGGAGTGCCCTGAATTGGTATACAATGTAAATTGCAGGAATGTCCTGGGAGCATTATGAATAGAGACATGAAGGTATGTGCTAAGTCCATGGTGATGGCAAAGTCTCCCTCATGGATAGTTATTGTATTCAAAATGCACTGTGGTGTTTCCAGCGGGAACCAAGGAAAATGGATGAATGGATTGAGGGTGCTTAGGTGTAGACCAAATGTAGAGAGTCACTGCTGTTGGGACCAGGAAAAGGTGCGGAATGAATGATAGAACCCTCTTGGTGCTATATCCCCTTGGTATGCAAAAAAAACAAAAAAAAACAAACTGAGTTTTGATGGGTGGAGCTTCGATAGGATGGCTTTTAGAGGTTAATGTCCTACAAATGCCCTTGGGTCCTTTTGTTGACTTCTGTACTATCCCTGTATCGATGCAGTGGTTGCGGAAGGTTGGGAAATACATCTCCTTGATGGCTTGTATAGTGGTCCTTCAAGTAAGTGCAGGCAGTGGGCACCAAGTGGGTAGCTGCAGTAAAGGCACTGGCCAAAGTGACTTCAGCAGTTCAGCTCATTCATTCTTGAGACTGGCTCCAATGCATGTCCTGAAGTACAGAGAGTGGGAGAAGATAACCTATGCTTCATCAGTTGGAAGACAGCCAGAGAGAATGAATGTCCAACAAGGAAGTCACAACAACGATATTGCTAACTGCCCAATGTCAACAAAGGCATCCGATCCATACATATGGAGTGTGGCTGTGTCATCTGCAAAGCGGCAATATCTTTGTCTACTGCTGTGGTTCCAAATGAAAGACTGGTGGTGGGCAAAGGTAGAACTGCCGATGAACTGTTGTTGATGGAGTGGGAGGATGAGGACAAAGTTCCGGGGGCAAAAATATGTCCTCAATGGAGGCTCAGAAGTCTGAATCTTCCAGTGCCATCGGATAGTGTAGAATAGATGACGTGCTGGAGAACAAGCAACATCATCATCATTGTGTGGGGTGATGTTATGGTCCCCTGGAATGCTTGAGACAATATTGATGTTTGGCCCTTCATGATCCCTATTACTTGTCCGACCAGAGCAGAAGAAATACAGAAATGGTCATGAGTGACTATATTACACATGCAAAAAAAAAAAACTTCACAGAAAAGGGAACTGAGGCACCATTATAGAGATGTATACAGTCTGTGTGACAATATATATTTTGAGGCAATACCTGTAGGGAAAACAGGCCCATAGACTGCCCATACAAGTAAAAACATTGAAGTTGGCGCCCGGATGCTATGAATGCCTTGGAAGAGAAACTCATCGATATGTACCCATTTGTAATGGAATTGCACATATATAGGAGTTATATAAGCATTAGAGACTTGCACGTATAAAATAATTACAGCCCGAACTGAATGTGAAGTTCCTTAGGCTCTACATGCAAGTACCTAAATGTGTGATAATGACAAAGTGTTGGCAACTTGTAAAGGCAGAACTTTGTCATGATAGAAAGAGAAAAAGTTGGAAATATTGATGGAGTATACTTTCCTTAGAAGTGAAAAACTCCTCCAACTTGGAGTGGTGTATCTTCCATGTAGATTCTGGCTTTTGCGACGTCCTTCGTGGTGAGAGTGTGCTTCTTGGCATGAGCGGAAGTAGTAACCGAGAGATTCTTAGGCTTTGCCACCAAGTCTTATACCTATGTGGAGATAACTCTACCTGACCGCCACATAGACCGACAGACAACTTTTAGCTCCCTTTAGCTAAAAGCAGTATCTGGGAGGGCTGGATTTGCAATGTAGTACAGTAAAAACTGTTATGAGTGACCTCTGCTATGAGCGACCACCTGTCATTTCCGACCACAATCGTAATGCACGGATCGATTTTATTATATAAACGCTCTGTCGTGAGCGCCCACCTGCTGAACACGACCAGTGACCACAATGTCTTGGCAAAATATGCATTTAAAAAATGCTATGAATGACCGCATCGCAAAAACGAGGATAAACTCCACCAACCTTTATTTAATCCCTGTAACAACGATTGCGCATACCATTTTAATCAAACAAAAAAAAAAAAAGGCTTATCTACTGATATCTGAAACTCTGTAGGTATCCTAATAGTGTTTTATAGTGTCTTTTGTTTACCAGACTAAAGCACATGTAGATTATTCCCTAGTCTGGTCCCTGCTTCGTATGCTCCCTGCATTGGTCTTTGCTATTCGTATAGAGGAGAGCAACACAGGGAGCATATGAAGCAGGAAACCAAATTAATTATTCCTGCTCTTAGCCTACTTCCTGGCCTTATTGAAGATCACATGCATGAGTAGGACCCAGCATCCCTATGAACGACTGTATCACAAAAACATAGACACCAATGACCTACACGTAATCATTGTTACAACAACCGCTTGATTAGTAAAAATAAAAAAACAACAAAAAGGGATTGTGGCTGGTTGGTATAAAGAAAAAGGAGTAAATCAGAAACTATTTCATATGCTAAAATATGTGATCTTCAAGTGTAAATGATTTCATGTTTAATGATAGAAGTATATCTTTATTGCTATATAATTTTGTTTTTTGATGAATGCATAATATTTTAGCAAGAACTATTAATAAAGAATAGAATATATATACAGTGATTGTGGTTATTTTTCTTTAAATTGTTCTGAAACTGGACCTTGGAAACTGGTCTTTTTGTACAAACCTGCTATGAGAGACCACCTGTCTTGAGAGACTGCTTTTTGTTGGCAGAAGGGGCAGTCTCTCATAACAGGTTTTACTGTAGTAGTTCTGTTAGGATATTATGATTAGGTAACATATTTGCAGAAGAAAGTAGTAATAACAAGTCTTTCAAGATGACTACCATGGCAATCATATTTGAGGTCAGATTAACACCAATGTCATTTATGACAAACAAAACATCACAAGTCATGTAAGAAAAACTGCAAGTTGATGTGACTATGCATTCAATCTGAGTAGTGGTAACAAGATTTTCAGATGGCCACTAAGGCAAACATATTGAAAGTCAGACTGGCACCATTTCCTTTAGCAATAAGATCTTCAAGGTGGACATACTGGTTACCTGAGGAGCTTAATTGTCATTTATGACCAACTAGACCATGGGATGAATGTGTGTGTAAAGCTTCGTTGGTAATCCTCTCAGTAGTTTAGAAGGACTAGCAACAACAAACTTGTGCAAACAGAGAGACAACATATGAGCAATGTACTAACAGGCCATCACTTAAGCCCTTCTGGTCTGTGACTTGTAGAGCTAATGAAAACTTCATTTTGAAAAGTTTCATTCAACCACCTACTTTTTTGTGCCAGATTAAGTAGTAAGACCTCAATTTAATCAGATATCTCAACCGAATCTGAACCATTAAATTGTTCACTTCAATAGATAATTCTAAGAAAATAATTGAAAAGCAATCACTTTGTTTGACTTTGGGATGTCTCTCTTTCTGGGTGGACTTTTGATCAAGAATCGATCTCCGTTTTGGATTCTGCTGGATTGCCATCTTAACATGCGATTTGAACACCTCTCTGACAGCTTCTGACTCAACTTTTAATGCTTCTTCTTTCTGCAACTGAAAATAAAACAGGCATATAAAAATAATGTAATATCATTTAACACATGACCTTAAGGAACCTTAACCTTGTCACCATGAAGTGTTTAATGTTCAATGGTAAATATATATGTGCAAAGTCAGATGACAACCCATCTAATCATAATGATGATGCTGCCATTTAACAATTTGTCACTTATTGTCCAGAGTGATAATGACACATCATAACAAGAATGGTGAAACAGACAACTAAGCTTACCTTTACAATAGTATTTTTTCATGTTGCAATTGTTATCCTGGCACTTTTCAAAGAAAAGCTGGGGATCATGATACTGCTCATCCATCCCACAATGCATGCAAGCATGGCTGCTATGTGCATACTGTCACTCATCCTACACTGTCAGTGATGCAGAAGAGGTATTGCCATAAAAGTAAAACTTTAAAAATGGGTTCATCTAAATAAAACAAACTGATTCGTGAGAGACAAGTCACACTTTTCCTAGGGTGGTTTAGAGTGGATGGCTAAAGGCAACATTTTTAATACATTATTGGCTATATCATGCCAAGGAAATGAAAGCTAAGTACCTTCATAAGAACATTACTGAGGCAGCTGGCTCAGAATTAAGTAAAGCAAATTCCCACCAAATTCAAAGAAGATCAATGTCTAAAACAACTGATAATGGCAGAAAATCTGTAATTAACCAAGTAATTACTGTAAAACAAGTAGGACACTAATCTACTTTACATTGTAGTACTTTCCAATTTTTTTTTTTTTTGGAAGACCATAATTAGGTTTCATAAATGACTAGGCCTAAAGCTGGATATTTGCTATGAAGAATTAACTTCAGTGCTGGGTAACATATTTATGTATGAAAGGAATGGTCACTACAACATAATTTCCAATGAAGTGGTTCTAAAAGAAGCAAAGTAATATCCTGACTAAAAAAGTTACAAGAAGATGTCTGTAACTTCTTACCTACATAAGTAAGGCAGAGAAACTAAAAGATTTACACTGGGTTTAAACTGTAAATGAAAAAGTCATTAGTGTAAGAAAAGTTTGCTTTCCACTGGGATGGTTCAGAGCAATGCAAAGAACACCTTTATTACGTTCCATGAATATACTCTGGCTAAAAATGAATTTAATGGCAGGAAAGAAAAGCTTGTTTTTATCTGGGAGTAATCTGACTTTGGAAGATAATGAGGATACTGACAATGCAAGCATAGCATAAGCTCACCTGTACCTCATGTAAGCTAAAAATTGTATGTCACAATGTGACATACAACCAAGTACTTTTATATAATAATGTCAGCTTGATAACCTAGACTGTACATCAATTAATTACTAAGTTCCATACATGCTATCCTATCCTCTCAAACAGTAGGACAATTCTCCCAGGATCAGCTAAGCTCCCATCCCTCCTACCATATCTGAAAACTTCTGGCTTCTATTTTCACATTACGATAATAAATTTCTATCTCTAACAGTATAAACTATTAGTGTTCATGCAAGTAATTCTGTTTGCTTATTAGTACAATCTGATCAACCTAATGCTTGCATACATGTGATTCTACAAGCAGTAGACCAAAAATACCAGTTTAAAGGTTTACTACACATACCATTTTATAGTTGAAATCTACTGCTTTGAAAATTAAAAGAATTTTTTAATATCTGAACACACACCCCTCAACACGGTAGTTTTACATGTTCTGTTAACACATTTTGAGAAACCAGCTAGAACCAGTCTGCTGGGGACCAGTAATGTTCCACCAGTACAATGATGGGTGCAATGATGAGTGGCAGAGTACAAAGATTAGAACTGTTAAAGAACAGTTAACGTGTACACAGCAAGCTGATAATCTGATTACCTTTTTGTTGTAATCTGTGAAGTTTAAGGCCAAAAGTGGAATGTTTTTAAGGTGTTACAAGAAATAAAGAACCAAAGGTGGTTCGTGATGTCTTCTGAGCCTCTGATGAAATCAAACAACCTTTGGCATATGGGAGATAAAATGAAAACCGGCCATAAAAAATTATTCCGGCAGGCAGACCAGAGTAAATATTTTGACTATCTTTTCTCGTTATTATATTGTTCAAGTTGTTTTAAGAGGAATATTTAAGGACCACTCAAGACATACATTTTTTGTTCAATTCATATCAAAATACCAAAATGTGTACTTTCTACCAATGCTAAGAAACCAACAGCTAATAAATATAACAAGTTCTACAATGCTTTGAAATTAGAGTTTAAGTGTGTGCAGGTGAGTAGGGAAGGTCCCGAGTTTGCATTGAGTGTTTCAGAAGGTATCCATCTTTTATACTATTTTAAGTTTTCATGCACAAATCAGTTAAAATATATTAAAAGATAATCAATAATAATGTTGGTATAAATTATTTGTTAAAAGCATAATTACACTATGCATTTTTTCATTGTTTATTTCAAGTCTAAATCAATCTTTGTTTTTTTCTAAATTACAGTAGTGAAACTTGCCAACAGTTTTTGGATATGAGCCATGAAGAGAAAGAAGCCCTCTCAGGGTGAACATAACTTCAAGGAGTATTGGAGACCAGTCAACAACCTTACAAACTCAGCAACTTCTTTGCAGGCTAAGCATGGTTGTCCTGTCACTGTCACATTCTAATGAAGATCTGGTGGACATTCTCCATTCTTTGTATAATACAAAGCAATTCAGGGGAAAATCTGGACCAGAAGACTACTGAGATTCACAGATGAGAATCCTTATCAATACTTTAAAATGGCACCAAATAAGAAAAGAGAAATTATGGCATGAGTGATGATATGCTACATAATGGGTAAGATGTTCAATAATTTTGGCAATTCTGATAAATAGGAATGTTTCCTTCTATCAGTTGCAACTGTTGCATGCCATTTATGTTAATCTTATTTCTAATTTGACTACATCTTCAATATGTTCCATCAACTTGCCATGCAGGTAAAAAAATTACAAATTCATAAAAGATCTTTTGTATTTTTTAAGTAGATTGAAATGCATTTTTAAATACATTTTGTCAGTTCAGTTTGCTGCCTTAAGCCTTCAGCTCTAAAAGTAATTATCTGTCATAAAACTATTTTCTAAAATAAAGACATGATATGCATTTATCCACCCAGTCCCAAATCAAATACAGGAGTTGCTAAGGGCATCTCACCTTAAACACTTGAGTGGACATTAAAGATGTCTTTTATGTCAGTATTAAAGTAGAGGTGATATAAGTGGTGTATTGTGAAATTTTCTAAAGCTAAAATGAGTCATAAAAATTGTCAAGCACAGATCAAAATATTATACAAGGACATTAAGTATTGGTGGCTCAATCAGTGAAAAGGAAGATAAAGTAAGAATATGTACTGCAAAATGTCTTATTGTTGATACAAAAGCAGCAAGATCAACTTACTGCCTCAAGGTCTACAACTTGCAGCTTACTGATCTCTCCTGTCGGCTCAAAGGTATAACTGTATTCTACACCATTACTTGCTGATACATCATCTCCTCTGAAAGAACACTGATAGAATCAGTTATATGCCCTGATATGACATACTGTATAGATATAGTAACAAGATTAAAAAATTCCACTTGTTCGCCTGTTTTGATTACCGATGAGTGGTTAAGGACAAGCAACTGTTTTCTCAACTAAATTGCAAAGAATAAGAGAATCTATTTTAGGATTTGCACAGAGACAAGGAAATCCCAGTCAAGAGGTTACATTATTTGTCTCCCATGAGGGTATGCAGAGTGAGGAGACAAATAATGTTAAAAACCTCGTGACTGGGATTTCCTTGTCTTGGTACAAACACTGACATAGATTATTTTTCTTAGCCAATTTTTTCCCTAATTCAATTAAAATAATGCACTTTTGCAATTTAGTTAACAGATTTAAAACACAGTATTCATCAGATAATATTATTGCTGGTCACTCTGTATAAAAGTCATCATGTTTTGTACTCTTTTATGAAAATCTGAAAAATTATCTAAGTAAAATCTAGTTATACATGCTGTTCTAGGAAAGGCAAAAAAAAAATCAAGAAAAAAGTTATAATTGTTATGTGTCAGAAGTATGAGTGCCTCAAGCAATGTGCTAATGTTTTTCAAAATACAGTACTGTGCATTTATACAAATATGTTAATGAGGGTAATGGGGTGACCTGTCTACCCTAAATAAACAAGTTCTATGCATGAGAAAATAGAAACATAAAACCATTTGATATTCTTACTGTATTATCACATTTAACTGATTTGTGCCATGTGAAAAAACAATAAGTAATTAATATCCTTTAATCGGACAACTTTTAACTTTCGCCAGTTCTAATTGGGAAAAAGTTCTGTGGCAGGCAATGGTATGAAACACTATAATACTAGGTACTGACTACTATACAGTTCTAACTAATTGTGTAGTGATGGAGGAAATTTCTAATTCATGATATTCTTGGAAATTAAAATTTTTCTTTCGTGAAAATATGGCAAGTGTTGTTATTACTATTGCAATGATAGGCTACATGGAAATCTTCTGGATTAGCATGTGGGCTAATGAATGGACCACTTTGATTGGTAAGAGCAGGAATTTTCATTTGTTTACATTGCTGGGGCTATTTGGGTATGTTTAATAAAGTCTGAAGAATGCAGGTCTGACATAACACATTTCTAATTGTTGCCATCTTTATGGTAGCTCCTGAGAGAGTATGGATTTTTAATTTTTGTAGTCAGTGATGTGTATAGTCTGTGTGCCTGGAACAGTGTTTTCTGTCATAGTTATATTATCTTATCTGTAGCTCAGTATATTTCAGGTCAGAGTAATTAAATGTATCTAACAGTATCTAATTCATTTCACACAAAGTATTTAAAACTAGTTAGTTACTTTTAGATGATGCTGACCTAAACATTTACGTGAGTTAGGCCTTCAGAAAGGATAAAATACACCATGCTGTGTGAAACAAACTATAGTTTCAAGCATAATACCAAACTGATGAACTTCGTGTGTATGTTTGTCTGTCTGTCTATCTCAAAGTTTTTGTATGGTATGTTCTCAAAGTTGGAGAGACCTTCATTTGCACTATAAGTTTTTCTGTGCATTATATATCTGTTGTTGTTGTTGTTTGATTTTAGAACAACTCTGTCAGGCACAGCAGAAGACAAAAAGGGTTTCTTCTTTTCAAAAGTAGTTCCTAGCATGTAGACATGATGACTGAGACAATCAGACTTAGATAAGAAAAGTAAGATCAGCAAAACAGCTAGATTTCTCTGTTGGATGGGTGCGAATTATAGTATCCCATCTGGCAGGATGAGCAGCAATTAAAATTTTCCAAGGCATGATAAATCCCACCTTAAAGTCAGAATTTGTAAGCAGGAACAAGTTCTTGCCATTAAGAATGTAGTCATACAAGTGTTATGTGTAATTTAATTGCTTGTTTGTTAGTTTCAAAAAAAAAATTTATTTTATTTTATTTTTCCATTACATGTTATTGTAATGACAACTTTGTCTACATGTACTGGATTTGATTTTCTTTTTTAGAAATTCAGTTCAGTTCTGTTTGACCTGATAAACAACCAGTAGTTGAAACACTGTATCTAGTTTCTGACCTCAATTCAGAAATCAGATAGAGTTCTAGTAAACAACTTTTTAAAAAAAATTTTTTATTCATTCTAAGAGTAAGATTCATTCAGTGGAATCAAGGCCATACCTAGAGTATGTGATAATTAGCATGTAAAAAATATTCTATATTGTTCTAGAAGGTGACTACGTGACCCTCATATGGGAATCTGTTTTGTGTCTTAACTTACCGTATAACTGTTTTCTTGAGAAGAACTAGCCAGTTGGGCTTTAAATCTTCAACACTTAAAGGTGTCTTGTTGTGACCAGTTTGAGTTTAATTTTTATTTTATGGAATTAGTGATTCTTTCCCTGGAAAATACTAGTGCTCATACAGAAATTCTTGGACGAGGAAACTTATCAAAATTTATTCAGAAATTCTAGGCAGGAATATTATTTTCTGTGATTCAACAAGGAACTGGTGACACGGCAACACTCTGAAGGTCACGACATACGTCATTGCCCTCCATTTTGATTTCAAAGGGACTCAAACACAGATTCATTTAGGACTTTTCATTGATAAGACTTCTATTTTTCAATTCTTGGATTAATTTTGGATTCGATTCATAAATCTTAAGTCCTTTTTCTCATTTTTACCTTGTTTTTCTAGGGAAATAAATTTAGTTAAATTTTACAAAGCTTGTTGTCTTCACTCTTTTCTTGTTACTTTTGTATGAGCCTAGACACGTAACAAGAAAATTGGGAGCTTGTCCGGGATATATGAATTTTGGCTAAAATATTTCAGAAAATTTTGTTTTTGAAATTTAAATTCCATAAGTTTTCAGAATTTTTTAAAATCCCAAGTATTATTTCACATTTTGTTTGAAATCTTTAGTGAAATCAACAGGCTTTTCTACATTGTCATCAAAAGTGGAGATCTTTCTTTCAAATCCTACCCAGGAGCAGTTGGACTGTTTGAGAAAAGATGAATTGCTTGAACTTGCCAGAAAATATGATCTTTCTGAGGGAAAAGCTTCTTTAACGAATTATGAAATAAAAAACATTTTGGTTCAGTATTTGGTAGAAAAGAGTATTTTGGATAAAAGAGTTTTGGTTTCAATCAGTAAGTCTGTATCAGATTCTGACATAAAAGTAAAAGGAATTAAAATTAAAATACAAGATGGAATTAGAGTTAATTAAGAAAGCTTGAACTTCAGAAAGATAAGTAAGAAAAACATATGCAGTACCAACTGGAGAAAGAGAAAGAACAAATGCAGTTACATAAAGAACAAATGCAATTAGAAAAGGAAGAAAGAGAGAGCAAAGGACAAATGCAGTTACAGAAAGAACAAACGCAGTTACAGAAAGAACAAATGCAGTTACAGAAAGAAGAAAAACAAATGCTATTGGAGAAAGAGGAGAGAGAAAAACAAATGCAAATCCAATTAGATGAGGAATAGAGAGAGAGAGAGACAGATGCAAATACAAATGCCAAGAGAAAAGGAAGACAGGGAATATCAATTTAGAATAAAAGAAATACAGCTGGCAAGTGAAATGCACGTTCCCACTTCACATACAAATTCAAGTTTTGATATTACTAAAAATTTTAGGTTAGTGCCCCCTTTTAGCAAAAAAGAAGTAGACAAATATTTTCATTATTTTGAAAAAGTTGCTGAAAATTTGAAATGGCCAAGGGAGCGTTGGATTATATCTATGCATCCCTGTCAGTAGAGCTAAGTCCCTGAGAATTATCAGCAAAAATTCAGGAACTATAAAAAAGAAGCTGGACAAACTCATGTCAAATTTGCAAGAGAAAAAGAGCAGTTATTTGATAGATAGTGCTTCGCCAAGAAAGTTGATCAAGATTATTAAAGTCTTAGACAACTTGTATTACTTGAAGAGTTCAAGAACTGAGTCCATAGTAACATTAAGACTTATCTTAATGAGCATAAGATCGAAACCTTGGAAAATGAAGCTCGTGCTGCTTACGAGTATTTCTTACTTCATAAAGTTCCTTTTGTAGGCAAGTCTTCCACTCAGCAGTCTTCTGGTTAAAAGGTATTTCAGCTTAATACTAGCCCATCTAAATCTCAATCTGGCACAACTTTTAGAAATCAAGCTTCTGATATGCTTGATCAAAAATCCTTGTCTCTTCCTACGTGTACCTATTGCAAGAAGAAAGGTCACGTTATTTCTGATTGCTTCAAATTGAAAAATAAGCATCAGAATAAAGACAGACCTATCCCAAATGCTCTTATTTCAAAGAGGTCAAGGTCACGGTTATGTATTGAAAGCAGTACATTTGTTGGGTCTAATAAACCCCAGTCTGATTTTATTATGGAGAATTATGAACCATTCATGTCAAAGGGTTCCATATCACTTTTGGGTGATTTGGTCAATCCTATCCCTATTAAAATTTTAAGGGACACAGGAGCTTCTCAGAGTCTTTTATTATCAGGTACTTTGCCTTTTTCTGAGAAGTCTTCTTCTAATGAGAGTGTTCTTATTCAGGAAGTAGAGTGCAGATTTCTTAATGTTCCTCTCCATTGTCTAAATTTGTCATCCGACTTAGTTTCAGGATCCATGACAGTCAGAATGGTGTCTTCTTTACCCGTTCAGGGCATTCATTTATTACTAGGCAACGACCGAGCTGGAGATAAGGTTGTGGTTAATCCACTTGTAACTGACAAGCCTTCTTTGGATCAGAAAGTTGATTCTATTGAAAAAGAATACCCTGATTTATACCCAGCTTGTGCAGTTACTAGAGCTATGTCAAAGAAAGCTCTTGAGAATGATGTTGATAAGGGAAGTATTCCTTTAGCTGACACATGTATTGGTCAGGCTTTTGATGAGGTCACTTTCCCTCCTTGTCTGGATCAATCAAAAGGTATTGATCACAGTGATTCTCTTTTAACTACTCATTCTCTTTATTCTAATCAGGGTGACAAACAACAATCGCTTGTCGTCGAACAGGAATAAGATCCTGAGATCTCCTGTTTGTTTCAAAGGGCCATTAGTGAAACTGAAGCCACTTAAGTACATGTCTGTTATTTCATTAAAAATGAAATTCTTATGAGAAAATGGAGACCTACTGATGTACCTGCTGGTGATGAGTGGTCAGTGAACTATCAAACTGTAGTTCCAAAATCGTACACACGGGAAATACTTAGTCTGGCCCATGAAACTGCTTTGGCTGGACATTTAGGGATTAATAAGACTTATCACAAGATGTTGACTCACTTTTATTGGCCAAAAGTCAAAAGTGATGTTTATAAAAATTGCAGATCTTGTCATACTTGTCAAATGGTAGGAAAACCCAATCAGAAGATACCTAAGGCTCATCTGCAACCTATTCCTGCATTTGACGAACCATTTGGCAGAATAATAGTAGATTGTGTTGGTCCCTTACCTAAGACCAAGTCAGGCAACCAATACTTGTTGACCATTATGTGTGCATCAACAAGATTCCCAGAGGCAATTCCTTTGAGGAATATTAAAAGGTAAAACAATAGTAAAAGCTTTGATAATATTTTTTACTCAATTCGGCTTTCCCAAATCTGTCCAATCTGATCAAGGGTCAAATTTTATGTCTGGAATTTTCCAGTTAGTTATGATTGAATTTAGCATTCAGCAATTCAAGTCAAAAGTGAAATTATGGTTTGACAGAACTTCAATGGAGAGAACTGTTGAGTGTAGTGATAGAGTTCTTTCTGTCTTGCTCATTCTTCAAAACTTTCTACAAATTAGATATTACGGCCCTTACAGAGTTAAGAAGAAAATGAATGAGTTAAATTATAATAATAGGACTCTGATCTAAATAAATTAAAGGAGTACCAGTATACTGAGAGAGATAGCCAGGTAAATCATGCAATTAATTTAGTTGTACATGTCCCACTCACAGAAGATTTAAGTGAAGGAATGCAGACACTATTGATTTTGGAGTGACAAATCTTCGGAATTCAGAAATTATGAATAATCTGGACCAGAAACTTTCACATTTGCAACAACAAGAAAGGAATGAACTTAAACAGTTATTACTTGAATATGAGCACTTATTTCCAGATGTTCCTACGAGAACAAACAAAATTTTTCCTGATGCTGAAATTGTAAATTCCAAACCTGTGAAACAACACCCATACAGGATGAACTCTCTCAAACAGGAATACTTGAAAAAAGAAATTCAGTATTTGTTGGAGAACGATTTCATAGAGCCCAGTAAAAGTGACTGAGTTCACCATGTATACTTGTTCCAAAACCAGATAAAACTTTCCATATGTGCACTGATTCTAGGAAGGTGAACAGTGTGACTAAAACAGATTCATTCCCATTACCAAGAATCAATGACTGCATTGATAAAATTGGAAATGCCAAGTATGTCACCAAATTTGACCTTCTGAAGGGATTTTGGCAAATTCCACTAACAGAAAGGGCAAAGGAAATTTCAGCATTCATGACTCCAGATGGACTTTATCAATATAAAGTGATGCCGTTTGAGATGAAGGGTTCGCCAAGCACTTTTCAAAGTTTAATGAATATGATTACATCTGTTCTAGATAACTGTGATGCTTACATCAATGATGTCATCATCTACAGCGACACCTGGGATGAACATCTAGCAACAATTTGGAAATTCTTTGACAGACTCACTGATGCAAGTTTGACAATCAATTTATCTAAAAGTGAGTTCTGCCATGCTTGTGTACCATTTCTAGGACATATTGTGGGACATGAACAAGTTAAATCTTCAGATGATAAGGTCAAGGTTATCTCTGAATTCCCTGTGCATGTCAGTATAAAACAACTGATGCAATTTTTAGGTATGGCTGGATACTATCGGAATTTTGTTCCAATTTTTCCATTATTGCTGAACCCCTGACAAATTTATTGAGCAAGAAAAACAACTTTTTTTGGACTGAAAAATGTCAGGAGACTTTTGATAAGTTAAAGGCCATACTTAAGAGTGCACCAGTTCTTACAGCTCCAAATTTCAGTCAATCATTTAAACTATCTGTTGATGCAAGTGATGTTGGGGTTGGAGCAGTGTTGATTCAAGAATATAGAAATTGTGTTGATCATCCAGTGTGCTATTTTTCTAAGAAATTAAATAAGCACCAAAGAAATTATTCAGCAATCGAGAAGGAATGTGTGGCATTGATATTGGCATTACAACATTTTGAAGTTTACATCGGTTCAGCTCCTTCTCCAATTATTGTTTTTAGTGATCACAACCCCCTTACTTTCATCGACAAGATGAAAAACAAAAATCAGAGATTATTAAGGTGGAGTTTGTTGTTACAGGAATATTATGTTGACATCAGGCACATCAAAGGAAAAGACAATTTAATAGCAGACGCACTTTCCCATGTATAGAAATATTATTTCATGTACATTTTGTATAATTCATAAGAGTTCTTCTCATGTTATTTTTTTATAAACCTCATGTATAATTAACATATGGTAAAAAGAAAGCTTTATTATATAAATCTTTCTTTTTTTTAATGGGGGGGAAGTGTTATGTATATGTAATTTCATTACTTGTTTGTTAGTTTGAGAAAAAAATTTATTTTATTTTATTCCATTACATGTTATTGCAATGATAACTTTGTCTACTGGATCTGATAATTTGTTTTAGAAATTCAGTTCAGTTCTGTTTGACCTGATAAACAACCAGTAGTTGAAACACTGTATCTAGTTTCTGACCTTGATTCAGAAAATCAGATAGAGTTCTAGTAAACAACTTTTTAAAAAAAAATTTTTATTCATTCTAAGAGTAAGATTCATTCAGTGGAATCAAGGTCATACCTAGAGTACGTGATAATTAGCATGTAAAACATATTCTATGTTGTTCTAGAAGGTGACCACGTGACCCTCATATGGGAATCTGTTTTGCATCTTAACTTACTGTTAACTGTTTCTTGAGAAGAACTAGCCAGTTGGGCTTCAAATCTTCAACACTTAAAGGCGTCTTGTTGTGACCAGTTTGAGTTTAATTTTTATTTTATGGAATTAGTGATTCTTTCCCCGGAAAATACTAGTGCTCATACAGAAATTGTTGGACAAGGAAATTTATAGAAATTTATTCAGAAATTCTAGACTGGAATATTATTTTCTGTGATTCAACAAGGAACTGGTGACACTGCAACACTTTGAAGGTCACAACATACATCATCGCCCTCCATTTTGATTTCATCGGGACTTGAATACAGATTCATTTAGAACTTTTCATTGATATGACTTCCATTTTTTAATTCTTGGATTAATTTTGGATTTGATTCATAAACTGTAAGTCCTTTTTCTCATTTCTACCTTGTTTTTCTAGTGAAATAAATTTTGTTAAATTTTATAAAGCTTGTTGTCTTCACTTTTTTCTTGTTATTTTTGTACGAGCCTAGACAAGTATGTAACACAATAGAGAACATTTTTTCCAAAGTTTTACATTATTAGAAAGAACATACAAAGTTTAGATTATAACAACAAATAATTTATTGTACCTTTAACAAATGTCTGTTTATGTTAAAACCACTATAAGGATTGAAGATTTAATAAAATTATGAGCACACTGTCAAACTGTGTCATCACATGCACTTATGTGATATATCCAACATGTACATGGCTTTCTCAAACATGCAATTGGGTCAGACATACCATAATTTTCCTATAAGTCCATTTGTAATGATTGTCCGATCCTGTTAATGTTTATAAAATTCTAGAAATTATAATTTAAAAAAGTTTTTGCCAAAGATGAAGTCCACCCGTTTGTCCTCAAAACATTTACTCAAGTGTATCAAAGGAAAAATACAACACATTACAATTTGAGAAACAATTATCTTGTCTGCAAATAGTGCTTTCCACAATGTATCCTAGTTAAATAACAACTCTAAAAACTTCAGTATAAAAACCATAATTTGTTGACAATGAAAACAATGCTGCCACCTGAAAAAACATATAGAACCTATCTGCTGAAGCAAGGCTAGAAACATGCTCATGAAATATGGATGCCCACCAGAGTGCCATCGTTACAACATACGAGTGGCTAGGCTCCTTATCACCTATGGCTGTTAGTGTTAAGAATCCTTGTTTCACATGAAAATGCAAAAACCTGCTAACCAATCACTGCTATTGCTAGTCAAATCTTCTGGCTATTACCAACCAACATGACCTTTCATACAGTCTAAACAAGCGAATCAAAGTTTCTCTTTCGAACATGATCAATAAAATGGTCACTTTCATTTATGTATTGGAGATTGTTATATTGTTTTCTTTACATATTTTTGTTGACACTAACTCATGAAAAATGAGGAAATCTCCTCACTGGCAGCCATGGATGATAAAGAAAGAAGTAGATTGTTTCCAAAGGTTTGTGAGAATGATCAGTTGCATGAATGTCCAAAACACAAAAATCACCCAAGGGACACAGCATGATGGAGAAGGGTAACACAATTTGTCCCTACTAATGTCAGGGTGATGCACAGAAAGCAACTCACTGAGTGAGTTACAATATACAAAATATGGCATTGCATCTAGAGGAGCTCAGGACTTATGGCTACAAAGAACTACCTATCACCAAATTTGTACACTATTAGCCATACTTTAATCAGTACAAAGGGAAAAAAATGTATAAAATCCACTAAACAGCACAACCTAGCTACAGTACTGAAAATGTTAGAAAATTACCTTTCATCTGATAGGTATGTGTATGAACCTGTTGACTTTGTATATGTATGCTCCACGGATTCATCATATTGCAATCCTTTATCAGAACTATACTGAGAAACATCACTACTGTAGCCTGATCTCTGTGGGCTATTGGTGTGATTAAATGATTCAACTTCAAATGTTTCAGAGTAGGATGAAATATCAGTATCACCTTCCTTTCCAAACTCCTTTTCTGGAGGTAATGAGTCAGAAGACTCAAAGGTTTCCGAGTAAGAATATTGTGTCCTGGATTGGGAACCATCAGATAATTTTGCATTGGAGTGTGAAAGTTTTTCTGAACTTTCAGCAGTAATTTCTAGATTAGAATGTGGCTGCAGTTCAGATATGTCATACACAGTTTCAACACCAGAAAGTAACAGGTTGTCTGTTGCCTCTATGACAGTTTCTATGATTTCTGACCCATGTGTTTCAGCTTCTGATATAAATGTGTCAGAATACTGCTGCTGAGTACTCTTGGTCAACTCCTCAAAAGTATCACTGTACATATAACTTTCTACTTCTACATTACTGTGGAAAGAGTGAAAGGTCCTAGGGCTAGAATCAGCAATTTTCTCAGGAATGTTCCAAGTAACAGCTGTCTTCTTCTGCCACTCCATTTTCAAAATCTGTAAGGAATTAATGAGAACTCAGCAATGAGATACATGTTTGATATGCATCAAAACACAATTACAGACTTTTAAATGCAAACCTTAAAAATTGGTACAACTAAAATGAATATGATAAGAATTATCCCAACCATTTTATTTTAGCCCCAGCACCTCAAAAAGAGTTAGAATTCTGAAACGCCTTTGCACATTTATCTACAATTAAAAGTATATGTAAACAGTCAAGTCAGAATCTCTAGCAATGTCAAGGAGATATCACTACATTAAACAGTGATCTCGTTAGGAATATTTTTATACACAGAAGTGCAAGTGGGACACCATTTTTCTTAAAAGATCTTATTGCTGGAACAAATATGCCTTTTTTTAAATAAACGGATTCACTGCTTTTTAAAAATTTTCAGTATATATTAATAATATAATAAGTGATGATCTTTTAAACTGTGTTTACATTTTATCAGAACCTATTTTACAAACATATTTTTATGGCCTTTAATGGGTCAACATTTTTACACTTATTTTAAACATTCTTCCCCTTTAAAATCCTTTTAATCCCTTTTATGTACTATTAAGCTTTGATACATAAGCTGCTTATAATTTGGGGATTCAAGCAGTATCTAAGACCTAAAAGAAAGATCTGATGTACTTTGGTGATCTGGAGAGGACATTACTAGCAGTGGGGTAGCACTCTCAATCGCTGTTCCCGACAGGCATGAATGGACGCAGCTATGTCTCAATACTCAAACTCCTTTTTCTTTGACTATCATGTTTATGTACAGTCACAATGGGAATAATTTACTGCAGGAATTCTACAATCATATATTTATGACAGGTTCAGGTTGAAAAAAACAATCTGATTATTTTAATGGAAGCAACTGTATCAAATTACTGAGTTTAGATGCACATGTACCCATTCAAAGACTAAATCACACAGTTCCCTTTTTTAAGTGCAAGAACTAGGATTCCAAAACAACATGCCTCCCTCCATACAAGTGCTTTCACAGCTATTTATACACCATGGTGTGACACCAGCATCATTTTGCTCTTCTCCTAGAGAAGAAAAATAAGTACTCCAAAATCCTTGACTCTTATTTATGTCTGAAATTACAAGAAAATTGTTTTTCCAAACATCTGATCCCATATCTTTAACATTACAAATGGACCTGTGTATGGATAGGTAGGGTTCAATGGTGTCCACCTTGTCTTCCTATATGAAATACAAGTGTGACATTGTAGCAAAGCTGGGGACAAAATTTCCCCCAGTAATTTATTTCACTGCCACCCCAACCACCCCTGTCATGCCACTTCCTAATTTCCTTCCCCTATTCTTGTAATGGAATAAAACAAAAAAATATGGCTATATAACCCTGTCATTTACAATGCTTAGAAGTGTCCAGAATTAGCATTGGTCCAACATATTCATGAAAACAGGCAAAGTGACTCCACAACTATAGTCCTACAATGTAAGACATCGAACCGACCACCGCCACCATCATACATATCAGAATTCAAAGTCTTACACTGTAGGACTATCCCAACCTCCAACCCGTTTTTGTAACTTTAAAAATGGTAGAGAAAAAAAATCTAATTGAAAACAGTGCACTTTGAAAGCAATAAATGCTCTCTTGATTCCCACTGACAAACTGTAATCAGTTCATGTCTCAGTTTAGTGTTAAAAGTACCACAGCATCCATATTCTCATGGTACTAAACAAAAGATGAATTGTAATAAAAGAAAATAATATACCTGCATGAAAGTTGCCTTACTTGCTTACTTATAACCTAGCTCCAATTCTGTATATGGCAAATGTCTTAAATGATGCAAATTTTTAAATAAACAATGTCCACTGGAAGTTACTGTGTCTACAACAATATAACAGGAGATTCTCATATTCTCAGGGCAAATGAAGCAATAGCTTATGGGGGCTGTTACCACTCTATGGTCTTGAAATATGTAACAAGAAAGAGTGAAAACCAACAAGTTTTGTAAAATTGAAAATATTATTTATTTCCCAAAATACAATGTGAAAAAGTAAAACTAACTTACAGTATGATGAATGAAATCCTTAAGTCCTAAATGTTCTATCAATTCCAAAAGTAAAGAGTACACCAAATAAGTTCTAAAGGTATTCTGAATGATGTCAGTTAATACACTGATGTACCAACAGTACAGAAGAGCCACTATGATATAATCCCAACATATCTTTAAATGAATCCACAGTAATTCTGTAACAGTTATTAAATATCCAATTGTTTTTAAGTGAATTCAAAGTATTTCCATGACAGCAATTATTCAAATTAATCTGAATATTTCAAGCAATGTGATTCCAATGAATAATTTAATTAAATAAATAAATCTTCTCAATGAATAATATCCAAGACTGGTGGTAATACTAAGAATGCCTAATTCTACATAATAATTCTATTATATTCATTAATAAAACACAATAGATAGTGTTGCACATTATCAAAATTAGGTCAGCCTGGAAATCATGTCTTTGTCAGATCATGTGATTTTTACCTGAACAACAGTGAAACCTTGAAACTTGAATGCGTCTACACACTTGATATATGATTCATCTTTAAAGTGTGAACTTAACGACTGATAAGAAATTTAGTATTTAAAATATTAACAAAATATTTAGTATTTAAAATATTAACAAAATAATCCTTATTAATTGTAATCATGAATGATAATACATATAATACAGGTATACATAACATTGCCAAAAAAGGATATGAAATAAACAGAATAACACCAGTAACATACAGAATCATCATTTATAGCAGAAAATTTAAACAAAATTTTTTTAAAAATATCTACATATTTACAGTTGTTTTGAGTCTATAGTTTTACATCCAAATATTTTTTAAAGAGGTAATACAGGCAGCTAAAAACATACTCTCTCTTCAATACTCAAATTTTAAAGCACTGTAGTGAGTCTGACTTTTGCCCTTAAACACTGCTGTTGTTAGTCAAAAGGCACCTGTTCTTCTAATGCTGCTATATTTTTGGTTGTTGTTTTTGGGTCTCTTTTTTATTTTTATAAACACTTTTCTTTGCTTAACTTCACACTCTTCATCTCCAAATATGCGTAATGCTGCTAGTTGTAATGTTATTTGTTACTGAAGAATAACTGCAGAAGGTGTTCTATACTGTTTATTAAATACAAGACATCAGTACAGCTTAGGAAGGAGAGTAAAAACTGTCCTGAAAGTATTTTTCCCATGGAACTTAAAACCCTAGTGAACATATAACATAAACCAGCTGTTGATATGACTATCAGTTCCAATCCAGTGTTGAATATCTGATTACTTTTACTGTCAAGTGATATTTCAAAGCTAATTAGATTAAGGCTTACACTACATCTCCCCTCCTGAGAAAGTTAACATTAAAACAAAATGTGATCTGGTGACCCATTTCTAAACAAGCTACATCAGCTTCATTTTTACAAGTTCAATCTCTCAGGTATTTTGACAATCTTCCCGAACGTGTGAATGTCCATTTTGACTGGCTGGCACTGCTTTCCTTTCATCTGAGTCAGTCAGAGTATCAGGGTCTGAATCAGTCACTCTGAGAGGCTCCGATAGTGAGGTTGGCATGGGAATTAAATTTCTCCTGTTACGCCATATCTCCCCCTCACGAGTTACTACCATGTATGAATGAGGTGTAGATGCCTCAGATTTAACAATACCTGAAGAAAAATGATCTTTAATCCAAACTTTATTCCCTACCTTAAATTTTTTCATATTTCGGACATGATGTCAATGATCATAATTCCTCTTTTGAGTTTGCTTTTGATAGTTTTCTGATTTCTTCAGTTTCATTAAATCTGGCCATTTCAGCTGTAAATTTTTCAGTGCCATTGCAATTTTCAATTCGCTAATGGTGTTGCGCGATATGTCAAAATAGCTATGTAAGGATCGTTTGCTTTTTTTTAAGCATTCTTTTAAATGTTTGAACAGCTCTTTTGGCGAGACCATTGCTCTGTGGATATTTTGGACTACTTGTAATATGCCTGAATCCATAATTTGTCGCAAGTTCTTTGAGTATTATGGATGTGTATTGTGAACCATCATCTGAAACTAATACTTCTGGTATACCATGTTGAGCAAAGACTGATTTGAGATGACTGACAATTACTTTTGAACCTGTGCCTTGCAATTTTGCTATTTCGATGTATTGTGAAAAAATAATTAATCACCAAGAGATATGTTTGACCATTCAGTTCTAAACAAGTCAGAAGCGTATTTTTGCCAAGGATGACTTGGAAATTCATTTGGTATCATTGGTTCAGCTTGATCCCTTGAGTTTTCGTTGCAATTTTGGCAAGACTTTACCAAGTGTTCTAGCTGAGTATTTAGCCCTTTCCACCAAACTGACATTTTGACGCGTTCTCGGCATTTAGCTATGCCTTGGTGACCATCGTGAATTCTCTCTAGGATTTCTTTTTGAAGTGATTCTGGTACGACCAGGCATGTACTTTTCATTAAAAGACCATTCTGAATTGTAAATTCACCTCTATCTGCCCAGTACGATTTAAGTTATCCATCAATAGTGGATTTCTCTGGCCACCCCTTTTCACAGAATTGAACAATTTGTTTGCAAATCGAATCATTTCGATATTCAGACTTCATTTGTTCAAGTCAAGTATTTGATGCTGGCAAATTACTAACTACAAAATCAACATAGGCATTAGTTTCAGCCTGAAATTCTCTGTCACTCTCAGAGCTCTGGATAGAGCATCAGCAGTTAATAGATTTTTGCCAGCAACATAACTATACAAAAGTTGAATCTCATCAAACGCATTCTAAAGCGTTGAATTCTAGGGGGTAAATCTTCCAAGATTTTTGTGCTCGTTAATGGTACTAATGGCTTATGGTCAGTTTCAAGTTTGATTGTGACCCAATTAAATAGCTAGTGAAGTGTTCACATGCCCAAGTGATTGCAAGGGCCTCTTTTTCTATTTGAGCTCAGTTTCTGACATACCTTGCGATGTGAACGCCACCAGTCTCAGAGTGCCACCATGCTTCTGCCGTAGCACAGCACCTAGTCCAAATGAAGATGCATCTGCAGATACAACTATTTCTATATTTGGATCATAATGTGCTAAAGTTGGTGAAGATATCATCTCTTGCTTGATATATCTAAAAGCTTGTTCTTGATCTGGACCTCAAGTCCACGAGTTTTTACCTTTCAAAAGATCATGTAATGGTTTTGATTTTTCTGCCAAATTTGGACTAAATTTGCAAAGCTGATTTGCCATACTGAGAAATCGTCGTATATATGTTACGCATTTCGGTGATTCCATTTCAGTTATAGCTTTGACTTTTTCCAGATCAGGTCGGCAACCATTTTCGTCGACAACATGCCCAAGAAACCTAATGGATGATCTTGAAAATTCACACTTTTCAGCGTTCAAAGTGATGCCGGCCTTCTGAATTGATTTCATAACCATTTCTAGTCTTTCGTCATGCTTTTCTGCATTTCCCCCAAAACAAGAATTATGTTCATGTGACAGAGTGTTCCGCCATGTCACTCCAGAGTTTCTGACATCCTTTTCTGAAAAAATTCAGGCGTAGAACTGATTCAAACTGGAAGGCAATTAAAATAAAACCTACCAAAAGGAGTAATGAAAGTTGTAAGGCGGCGTGAATCTTCTGACAGGTTTATCTGCCAAAAGCCTGAGTTTGCATCAAATTTGGTGAAAAACTTTGCACCTGCTAGTTTTGCAAGGGATTCTTCAACTGATGGTTGTGGGTGGTTCTCTCTTTTAACTGATTCATTCAGTTTAGTTAGATCCACGCAAATTCTTACCATACCGTTTGGTTTCGGAACAACAACCAATGCCGTGCACAACTCAGTGGGCTCATCTACTTTTGAAATAACACCCATTTTTTCCATTCTATCCAACTCCTCTTGAACTTTATTCAACAAAGGGATAGGAACCTTTCTTGGGGTAGATAAGGCATAAGGTTTGGCATTTTTGTCCAGAGTTATCTTATAGAACCATTTTGTTTTCCCTAGGCCTTTAAACAAATTTGGAAATTTCTAGCAATAATCCCTATCTAAATTTATGGATTTATCGTGAATTTTGCTTGCATTTTGTGAGTTTTGATCTGAGGCATTTACTGAGGATATATTTACCTGTTCAATAATCTTGAGAGCCTGAATCGTGGGCCTGCCCAAGAGTGCCTGATTCAGTCCCTTTACAACAAATATGTCTTGTACACTGAACGCATTTTTTGATTCCAGTCCACATGTAAATTTTCCCAGCACTTTAAGTTCAAAGTTTCCAGGTCCATACAGTTTTCGATCAGACTTTGATAGTTTTTGGTCTCCAATTTTTCGTAAATCCCTCTCAGGAATTGTGCGAACTGCTGATTTTGAGAGACAGCATTTTGCATTGTGTCCCCTTTTCTTACACTTGTGGCATTCGGCTTCTTTTGCTGGACATTGGTCCCGAGAATGATTAATTTTGTTTCCACATCTCATGCATCCTTTTCTGCTGACATTATTCTGTTGAATTTTGGGGATTTTATGTTTCTGTTTCCCATATATCAGTGAAGACGATTTTACTGCATCCATTTCAGTCATTCATTCTCCAGTTGCTCGTATAGTTGATTGTTGCTTTTTCACAGCCTCATTTTGTCGAGCTTGAATAACAGCAGACTCTAGAGTGAGATTTCTATCTAACTGCAATTTTTCTGACAGTATTGAATCTCGCAGTCCAACTACAAGTCAATCTCTGATCAGTTCATCATGTAGTAGCCCAAAATTACAATTATCTGCTAACACTTAGATAGCTTAACAGAACTATCCACTGTTTCCCCCTCATCCTGTTTTCTTTGATTAAACTTTGCCCTTTCAAAAATTACATTCCTCTTTGGAATGAAATATCGCACGAATCTGTCACAGGCTTCCACTTCTTTTGATCTTACTCTGTCAGGTTGAACAAAGACAAAATGTCATCAGCCTCACTTCCCATGGAATAAATCAAGGTATTTACTTGAATTTCTTCCTCTTTTTCACCAAGTCCAGATGTTTGACGAAAGCATTAAAAGCGCTGAAACCACTTTTCCCAGTTTCAGGTCTCAAAAAGTCAAATTTGTCTGGATTTATTATAATACTAAATATGTTAAAATAAACAGTAATTATTGCTATTTTCATATAATGTGCATTGTTATACTCTCCTTAAGAGGGCCTCAAGGGAGAATAGTCCTTGACTAATGAGTCACCCTCTATAAATAAAGCATTATTATTATTATTATTATTATTATTTGTTAATTGAAATGAAGCCATTTTCAACTCTGATCATTTCAATCCTGTATTTTTACCACTGCCACCATGTAATTTGTTACTGAAGAATAACTGCAGAGGGCATTCTATACTATTTATTAAATACAAGACATCAGTACAGCTAGGAAGGGGAGTAAAGATTGCCCTAAAAGTATTTTTCCCATGGAACTTAAACCCTAGTGAACATATAACATAAACCAGCTGTTGGTGTGTATCAGTTCCAATCCAGTGTGGAATATCTGATTACTTTTACTGTCAAGTGATATTTCAAAGCTAATTAGATTAAGGCTTACACTACACTAGTTACCCATCTTCTATGGATATGACGTTAAAGGGATAGATTCTGTACTTTCTAAATGCAGCTATGATGGTTTCTGGAAATACCACTTCCCTTTTCTTTCACTCCTTTATTTACCTCTCTAAGTACAAGATTTAATTGCCTGTTCTTTTGCAATTTTGTAGTGTATTAATTAATATGATTACTAATAAAATTTCATATCATTAATTATATCAACTGAAAGAGTCATGAAAGATTCCAACAGGATATCAAGGTTTCAGTACAATGACCCTTACTGCCTACCATATTTTTGGCAGCAAACAATATGTAAACAAGGTCAGGCTTGCATCAATAGCGACCGCCTTGAACTCAATGACTTTATTTAGCCAAGCTAGGTAATTTTCTGCTATTGTCATGAGATGCGGGAGGGGGGGGGGGAGGAGGGTCTTATGTATTTGGATTGGATGCAAAAGGAAACATGGATGTTTGTAAACTTTTCTATTGATTCCTGAAATGTAAACATTGTTGAAAAACCTTGTTATTAGTTGAGATTAAACACTTTCAAATAATAAAACTACCACTGTAAATGAATGGCAGATGGTGCAGTGATTTACATTGAAATAAAAAAATGTTAATACTGTAAGATTAAGGACCATGCAAAATCAGGAGAAATGAGTATTTCCCCCCTCCCTTTGATGCTTTGTTTTGACACAGTGTCATAAACTACCATTTCTCAAGAAAATACATTTCTTAGTGATGTCATAAACTCAACATTTGTTTACAATTATCAATAATGATAGACAGAAATTTTTATTCAAAAACCCAATCATTATCATTTGTTAAATGAAACAAAGATACAAACCATGAAATAAATATCCATTTCACTAATTCTTTTTTTCCAATCAGTAAGTTCTTATAAAAGTTCTTACTAACTATACTGATGGGTAAAATCAACTTCCTGCTACATTAAGCATCTAGTCAGGTAAAGATCATGTGATAGCAGCATGATACATGGTGGGTAACTACATCAGCAACACTGTTTAGAATGATATACTGCCTTATACAGTTTCATATGGAGCTATCATCACTGATGTTCAAAGGCAGTTCTTTGTTTTAAATTCTGTGCACATTACAAGAAAAACACTTTTGTCATATATTTTACAATTGAATCAGCATTCTCTACATTTTGTTTTATTTATATCAAAGTACCCCACACCCTCGATAACTCACGACCCCACTTATAACACAGTGGCAGGTATGGATCCCATTTTCATTCTAGAAAATGCCACAAGAATTAACCCTTATTTATTGAATGTGAAGAAAATTATGACCAAAATTGGTACACGAAACCCTGATGCTCATTTATCTTCAAAACACTGGTTAATGTCGGAAAACTAAATCCCCTGATATACTGCTGATTTATTACTGAAAATGGTGGTTGGTGTCCAGAAATCTAAATCAACATCATATTCTCTACTTATAATAAGAAGTCCTATATTTTGCTACATTTTCTTTACAAAAAGAGAATTCCAAGTACACTGTAAATAACAATATTTGATGACATTCAGATCAGTGAAAACTATTTCTAATGTCTACCAGTGGCAATACTTGAAGAAATAAATAGCAATGAAATAAGTTTTGTCAAAAGAAATTTGTTTTAATTGTATATTTTTATTCAGTTTCAGTTTAATCACCATAAATGCAATATGCCCTCTTTTACCCAAATGTGAAAAATGACAATCACAGCTATATCCATGGCCATTTCTGTGAGAACCTAATTAACCGCCAACTGTATTGGTTGTATTGTTGCACTCATTTGAAAGCAGACCTGCTTTGTATTATCACATTATATCTTTTGGATCAAATCAAATAAAGGGCAGGGAATTATAAATATGGTAAGAAGGCATGCAAATTCTACCTGCATAAAAGCAGTGGTCAGGTCAACTCATTTCAATTGACCCACTGAACACTGTAATAAATATTACTATGTAAGTTACAATTAAACTACCTTAAATTATCCTAGTCATTCACAAAATTTATGTGACCAAAGATAGCAAGGCAAGCAAGCGAAAGGAGTACCGGATGAATTCAATGCTTTGTTTGATAGATATGGTTCATTAATTAGAAGTGAACTGCTCCGGCAGCCTAGGGGTTAGAGCATCCACCTCGCATGTGGGAGGTCATGGGTTCAATCCCCGACCAAGTCATACCAGAGACTTATAAAATGGTACTAAAAGCTGCCTCGTTTGGTGCTCAGCATTATGAGGTTAGTGTTAGGACTGGTCGGCCTGGTATCAGGATAATGTGACTGGGTGGGACATCATGCTATATGTCTGCAGCATGATGCCCTAGAGCTAGACATCACTATAAACTGCCACACTGCAGACATCGTAGCGATATGACCGAAAAATTGTTAAAGCTATATTAAAAATCCAAATCACACACACATTAATTCAAAGTGGGTTCCAAAGCTTGTACAGAACTTAAAATTCCTAAGTTGGTACTTGTAAGGGTGCAAATTTCTGTCAATCAATGAAGAACACATTAAGTTGGGCAGTTGAACCGTTAAGGGCGACTGGAGTCTCAAACTTCATGGACGATTTACTCTTAGCGACAGCGAATTGGGACGATCATATCATCTTACTGAAAAACGTTTTAGAGTGACTTCGACAAACAGGACTGACCGCTCGACCATCTAAGTGCCATACAGGGTTTAGAAAACTAACCTACCTAGGTCATACCCTCAGCAAAGACATGTTAACACCAGATAGTTCAAAGGTCGACCAACTTAGGAACGCAGAACAACTGACCACTAAAACAGAAGTTCGATCTTTCTTGGGACTGGCAGGGTATTATCATCGCTATGCTGCTAATTTCAGCGCTATTGCAAGCCCATTGACTGACTTGACTCGGAAAAAGGCTTCAATGAAAGTTATATGGATGGACGCATGTGAACGAGCATTTCAGACATTGAAGGACAGACTGACGTCAGACGCAGTAGTGAAATTGCCTGATGTGACATGAGATTTGGTCTTATGTACTGACGCTTGTGATAGAGGTTTAGGGGCAGCACTATTACAAGAGCATGACGGAAATTGATTCCCAGTTGCCTACAGTAGCAGGTCAGTCGACACTTTTTTCTGCAAGAGAAAACAAATGCAGAAGACTCCGGGTCAAATTTACAAGAAATTCACTGGTAATTAATCATCCAACGGATCAAATGTCTGAAAAAATCGACGGACACAATTCTGGCAGGAAAGCTTGAAAACACAAGGTATTTTGCGTCAGTCTCACGTAAATCATTGATATCAATATGACGATTTGTTTGATTTATTTGCTTATATTTGCATGAATTTATTTGGTTAGATTCATAGATCAATTTTCTTGATATGAATACAACTGTGTGAGTTCATCTATATGAATCCGTAAAATGATATTCTTTATATAAGTTGATGAATCGTTTGAATGTATAGTCTCAATTGTTATAGGTAAATATGTATCTAGAATTTCATGCCTTACTTTAGTTGATATGCGTTACGAGAATCCGTGGGAATTCTCCGACTTAGATGTTTTCACGTATGATAAAGACTTGAGTGCGTATTGACTGAAATTAACGTTGTTAAACCATGTAGTAAGATTTCATATATGCTAGAGACTTGAATGTGTGTATTCGTTATAAATACTGTAGTTGAGCCATGTAAGGAATTTCATTCATTCATTTGTGTAATTGAGACGAGACCGGAACTGATGTCTCGGGGTGATGTTAATGTGAACCAGTGTTGAAATAGCCATTAGGAAGTACATTAATCTTAGGAAACTAGGTTTGTTCATGGTCTGCCATGTTTAGTTAGACCAGATAACCGTTGGTATCTGTTTGAATTCTGATAGAACTATATCTGACATTAACGAGAGGGGGAGTATGATCTATTCCCAGTAGGATACCTGACAGAATATTTAGGCTGCTACTTTGTTTACTTTTGGAAGGTGAGATAGCTCCACGCGACGTATTCACCGACGTATCCACGTGACGTATACACGAATCTACCTGTTGAAGTATCTACTCATCACGTACTTACATAACCACCTAACCACACAAAGGTCAAGGGCCGAAAGCGGACAGACACTAGAGAGTTGGAGAAGAGAAAAATGGAAAGGACCCAGATGTACAGGCACAGGGAAGTTAAAGAACAGTCACAGTGAATTCAGACTGAACCAGAACAATCAAGTCATGAATCTGTACAAGGCATTGACTTTGATCTTTCACTCGATTCGATGATGAACTAATTCTATCACTTAAAACAGATCAGCTATTTGTATAAGAATATTTGTCTTTGAAATTCGTTGAATGATTTGTTTCAAAAAGAAGTGTACCTTCCTAATGTAATGTATTATCACAATTGTTTATGAATTTTTATTAAATTTATTGTCTTTACATGTACGGGGGCTTGTGTCATTCTGTTTTATATATCTGCTCAGAGCTCGATCTATTCCACCTATAAGTTTCACACTTTATATTGATATTTACTCAATCCGGGCAATTACACTGTCGGCGATCACCCTCTAGATAACGATAACCAAAATCCACTACAACCCACCCCCAACAAAGCTGGGGGAGTTTGTGGCAGCACTCAGAGTTTTGCTCAAGGATAAGCAAATATTTAACTATAATTTGCAATAAAATCACAGCATCAGTATTTCACTTACAAAACAATTTTAAAAATCAAGTTTCAACATTGATGGTTGTTTCACAAAACAAACATCTCCACCTTTTTAACAAAGGAATATTGTTTTACTGTGCAAAATGCACCGATATATTACACAATGTTTTGCAGGTGCACAACATGGCACACATATGTGATGTGTTGAAACCTCCTGAAGCCTTGTCACAATCTTCAGAGATTGATTATCTTAACCATAAAGGCTCATTTACACTGAAAAGCAGCAATTTCATTTTTTTTAAAAGTTTTTTATTGGCAATTATTCCCAATGCAAGAATAAAAGGAGTATTCAGGCATTAAACTGTTGCTATTCCCTCACCCATACCCCTCGGTCTTCTCAAAGTCTGGTCAGGATGGCACACCATCTTCATTTTTCCCCCAGTAACTCACACCCTCAATTATAATGCGGTCTAAGTTTTTGGACCCTGTTCTATACAAGTTATCAACGGAGAGGTGTATTTGGATTTTCTAAATGATGGCAAATAAACAACTTCATTTCAACAGTAAATATTTAATTTTCCTTTAACATAATCTTAATATTCAACTTCTTTTTTAATTTTATTAATTTGTAGATAATGTCAACAATGATAATAAACTGAATAATAAAATCTAACTTCATGTCTTTTGTCCCTGATTATTTTCACTTCCAGTACAATGAGTTCTGAAGAATACAAGACTCTTTAAGTTCCAAAACAGTACATTCAAGCTAAACATAATATTTTTCTCTTATAAGTAAACAATTTTCTTATAATACTATCAAGACATTTCGAAATCTAATAAATCTTGGGTACTTGGGTACTACAAAAATGTTTATTTTTTTTTATTTTTATATGATTTCTTATTAAATTGTACTAAAAATCAATCAAGTCTTTTAAATTTTTTTTTCTCCTCATGCATGTATTCAGCTCAATAAATGTGAGCGTGTGTGTTTGTGATTTGGATTTTTAACATAGCTTTAACAATTTTTCAGTCATATCGCTACGATGTCTGCATTGTAGCAGTTTATAGTGATGTCTAGCACTGGGGCATCATGCCACAGACATGTAGCATGATGTCCCACCCAGTCACATTATCCTGACACCAGGCCAACCAGTGCTAACACTAACCTCTTAATGCTGAGCGCCAAGTGAGGCAGCCGTTAGTACCATTTTTGGATAAATGTAAAATTTGTTTCTCCATTTTTAATTTGTTGCTTTGTTGCATGTGGTTTTCTCAGGGAAATCAGATTTTTCTGACAAGCCCAATGGGCTCCTCATTTAAAATATTAGGAGGGGACCAATCTGACCAATTAGAGAGGCCCCAAGGTGGACTTCTAGAGTGCATCGGTATGATGAAGACCATGGCAAATGAAGTTATGAAAATTTTAAACAAGAAATGTCTAGCTGACTTAAATGATCTAGTAGTTTTAAAAACATCTTTCTCTTTTAGGTATACAAACTGTGGAGATCCTAAGCATATGAACATCAAAGTATGGGCTACTATCCTTCAGGTATGCAGCAGTAAAATTATGGAACTCTCTCCCCAATGATCTAAGTATACCTTCAGATTTTAAATTTTAAATTGTTATTAAAGACCTGGTCTGGTAGCATACTGTGTAAATGCTCCATATGTAAACACAAGTAAATCAATTGAAGCTGCTACCTAAAGTGGATGGATCCTTAGCTTTTAAGATCTAAGTGTTTCATAATGCTGGTACCTATCTGACTGCCCTAAATGTTGTAAAGTTGATTATAGTTAGTGACTGCCTAAATGTTGGCCTGTGTTGTTTACTCAGTGATGGATATATCTTAAATCATATGTGTGCATACACTGTCTGCCTCTTTTCCTTGTACATTTAAAATCAGCTTTCATGTAATTGGTATCTTATGAATGTTATTGGCCAGTCATTATTTTAACCAAGTTATTTTAAACAGTAAATCATATTCATGTAATTTTACTTCTCTGCACTGAATTTTCATTCTGAGATTTTTAATTGGGGAGGATAATTTGCTTAAGTGTGTATTGGCCAGCCATTATGTATGTGCATTTAAACCGAGTTTTAAAATAATATTAACATTTTCTGAATCTGAATGTATACAGTGCAGGGCCAGTTACAGCATAAAATTACACCAGAAAAGAGTCGCTGAAACGTTAGTAGAATTGTTCAAGAGCTGACTTGAAGCTCCCACTGTTTGTGCTCACAGAACACTGTCAGTGTCACTACGATGATGACAGTCCACAACTTTTTTTTACGAAAAAAGACTTTTACTATAGTTATTATGTAATGCAACTGACTTTAAATAAAATTTGTTTGTCTTGTCACTCTAATGTTTAAAATGAAATGAGATATCGTGGCTATGAACAGTCCTACACTACTGTAAGACATCGGTCCAGAAAACAAAATAATCACGGGATGCGTCTAGTCCTACAACGTAAGACACATCACCCCGATATTCTTCTTCTGGGTGGTTGCACAGGCGTCTGACGTTTTATCAATAAAGCACGACGAAATTTCTTACCACATGAAATCACCTTATCGGTGTTATCAATTAACTGTAAATTTCATAATCAATTAATTGTAAATTGTATTATCAATTAATTGATAATACCGATAAGGTGATTTCATGTTGTCAGAAATTTCGTCGTGCTTTATTGATAAAACGTCAGATTCCTGTGGTGGTTGTAGGACTAGGGATGCGTCTTACATTGTTACTTTGTAGCCTACCTGCACAAAGTGCAATGAATATTTACTGCAACATGAAAATGATGATAACGATGGCTCTGATGATTACTGAACCTGTTTGAGACAAATACAATGGTCTCTCTTATACTTCTGTTTGAGACAAATACAATGGTCTCTCTTATACTTCTCTAAGTTTTAATTTACTTAGTAAAGCCAGACTGCAATATAATTTTTTTTTTTTTTTATGAAAATCTTGTATACATAGGATATGATCTCCACGGAAGTAGACAACAGCGCTATGCACATCCGGGTACCTTGAGTCGTCGGTTAGAATGCGGCTGATTTCGGACCGTGGCTGATTCTGCCCAAATTACTAGTTGATTCGGACCATGTGAAATATTGAAAGAAAAACAATGGAACACACACACCTGATTAATTTTATTAGTTATTACCGTTTTCGCATGAATATGAGGAGAATGTGAAAGGTTCATATTCAGTTCTAAATTTACATCAGATAGTTATTTGCAAATTTATAGCCGACATCAGAACAAAATAGATATGATCTATCGCATTAGATTTTTAACAAAAATTTCTTTCCAGTGTTTCAATAAAGAAAATATAAAGTTAACTTCTCATAAATCAAGTCAGTATCAACAATATCAAACAGTAATGCATACAAATTGACCGATTGTATTTATTGATTTCTGACAAATATCGTGCTTTCTTCGTATTATATTTACAACAAAGAAATTGTATCAGGAGCATAGTATAACATACTTCGATACAATTAAAAAATTTGAAATGTTTTCTTTTGAGTAAATCTCGAACCAGCAAACCAACTTATTTTAATTTTAACCTTTGAAACATTTGAAAATATTTAATTTAAAGTCTGTATTAAATCCATTAAATGTTGGTTTCTTAATATATATATATATATATATATATATATATATATATATATATATATATAATAACAAAACATCCATCTAATCAATGAACACCAAGTTATTTCAAGTCAGCATTATATTTTGTGCTCCAGAATGGTGTTAAATTCAGTAAATTGGCAAATGACATCAAAAGTGCCTAAATTATAGCGGCGATGGTCAAACGGGTTTGGCCGATTCATGATCAGACTCCACTATTAGTGTCTGCAGTTAAATTCTTACATTAATTAAGGATGCAATGATCAAACAAAGTAAAACAAATAGTGATAATGTAAGTCAAAATGGCATCCAAGAGTAAACTCCGTAGATACCAGCGTAAACAGATGAGGGAGTACCAGAGATGATTGGTGGTACTATAGTAGTCCTACGCTGAGAAATGGACTTCCACCAGTCCGCTATTGAAGTTACGTGCCAGCATTTATGGAACATGATAGTTTCTCCATTGCTATATTATATAAATAAAATTATTTTAAATAATAAAATGCTATTTATTATACATTTGCTCATATATATATATATATATATATATATATATATATATATATATATATATTAGTAATTTGCAGAACCTTAAATGATACATCATAATTTAGTTTAGTGTATGGAAATAATTATAAACGAATGACAAAACGCAATAACTCTACTATTAAGTATACAGTGAACAGAAAGATTTGTTTTGGCCACGTTAGGTTTTTTTTTTTTTTACATTCACTTCAACAGATGCTGAGAACCAGAAGGGAGTCTTTGCCTTTGTAGAGATTTTACAGTGTCCAAATTACAATGAAAAACTGAATATTCTTGCTGTGGAAAAGACAGTTGATGTTGAAGTAGTTCCAGTAAGTTGCATATCGACAGGTTGTATGCTTGTAAAATTCCCTGCTGCAAAATATGCTTACACCTGTCTATATCCAAACAGTCTTGAGTCAGATTAAGTTGCATGGTTTTATGTGTCTCATCTGCAAAAGCATGGTGGTATATAACTGTCATTTGTTTCAGCAGAAATAACAACAATGGTGGCAGTTTTGAGAAAAATGTTTCACTTTAGTGTCATTTTTTAAATTCTGTGGGACAATTGCTTTTTTGTCTTTAGTTGCCTAGGAGTTTGGTAAGACATTCAGTGTTCACATATTCTCATGCTCTTTAAGTTTCATGTAACTTGCTTGACCAGTATGGTATGTATAGGCAGTTATTATAGATGCTTTGTTGACCAATTATAGCTAATTCTGTCCCAATTCCAAGCATGCTCAACCAACAAGCATGCTCAACCAGAAAGAATAATTTATATCTGCAGTTAAATTTTAAAGTGATGGAAATAAAAATATATACAATTTATGTAATAACTTTTGTACCATATTTGCCCACGCATTTCTCTTCATGTTTGATAAGTAAATCAAAGTTGCATGTTTATATATAAGGATCTGTTACTGATTTTTAAGTCTACATGTATTTTTCTTCCCTCTATTTTTACTAATTATCATTCATATGTGCAACATTTATTTTTGAGTATTTGTTGTTGATCATAATTTCTTATCTCTTCATGTATTAAGGTTAATGTAATTGTAATCCTAACTTTGAATTAATACTTAGATTTTTGGTAAGCCTATGGTAAGCCTATGGATTGGGTTGTTGGGATGGTGGAACACAACCGGTTTGTATACTCAAACATTTAATAGTTTCAATACATTTCAGCATTCAATTGTCTTTGTATGTCATTATTAAATAGATTCATGCATATACAAAAAGATTTAGCTGTGTCATTTATTTGAGACTTCTCAGTAGACTGGAATAAAGCAAAACGCTGAAATACGCTTCATGTTTTTTGTCAAAGTTCTATTTAGACTTCATCCACAATATGCCGATTTTCAAAGTTCAAAATTACGTCTCATCTACCATACTGCAATTTTCTAAGTTCCAAACTACGCCTTATCTAGTGAATTGCAGTTTGCTAATTTTCAAAATACGCCTTTTCTTGCCAGTACGCCACATGGAATCGGGTCACAATTAGTACTTCCAGTTCAGTACCCACGAATGTAGTTCTAGTCTATTTTTAGAACATTTTTTCCTCTCTCATTTTGGTGGTGATAGAAGAGTTTTATTGGTGCATTTTTGGTAGGGATGTAAAGGTAATTGTTTATTCTTGAGAATATGAGCTTATGGTGTGGTTGTCTGTGTGTATTTGGGCGGCAGTGCACAGTGAGTAATAAGGCCTTGGTGATGATCCGGAAGGTGAAATCTGTGTTCCATTGCATGGTGTTTTGTTTACAATTCAGCCTCTCAAAAATAAGCAGGTCAACCCTTGACAAGAACTTCACCGTGAAGTCATCTTTGAAGGTATTTTACATTAATATATGATTTGTATTGATTGTCACACAGTGGAGAGTTCAGTACTGAGAAACAAATGTAGAGAATATATAGTAAAATTAATTGTGTCCTATGGCCTGTCAGGGCAGTATTGACTAAACTTTAAATTGCTATAAAATTTTTATTATTAATGATAGACACATGAAATTTTTACCCATTGTGTATATTGACTGTAAAAATTAGAAAATATAATTAAAATTTAAAAAAAATTAATTTAAAAAATTTTAATTAATTTTTTTTATTAAAAAAATTAAAACTGAATTTTTTGGCCATAAATTCACACAAATGGTATCTGTTGGAGATGACACTTATTATTATTAGCAACAATGTATTCCTACACCATCTACAAGTTGCAATGGAGGATTTTTTTTAAAGCCTGTCAGGGAAAATCTCTTTAAATTCTGTGCCAGCACACAATAGTGATTGTAGAATATGGACAGGAAATGTAACATCCAATAGATTATATGGCCTATTGTCATATAGGGATCCAGAGACAAACACATGGAAGAAAAAGCATGTCCACAGACTGGCATTAATGGTAAAGTTAAACCTGCTAAACCTGTGCATAGGAGTGATTGCCCTTGGTGTCTAGCAGTCCTTTGGAGTAGTCAGACTTCCTATTGCCTTGCTGAGTCCTGTACCTCAAATGGGCCTGTTTCATATTTCCTCGTCTTGCTAGAATACATTGCCTGGTTTGTGGACGCTTTTGATACAACTGATGGTAAGTGCAGTCTTTATCCATTGCCTCCAGTGATCTCAGAGTCCTTGTTGAAAGTTTCCCTCCCAAGTGTGTCACTTTTGTTTTCAGTGATGATCCCAGGCTGTTATTGAGTCTGTGTATTGTTGAATGCACTCTTGCCTCAAAGTTTCTGGAATAGTTCACATTTTTAGGTAATGAAACACTGATTGATCTGTTCACAGCCTCACATTTCTGTGTGTTCGTGTTCAGTCGCAGTCTTTCTACAACATCGCAGGAGAGTTTCATTTTCAGAACTTCTAGCAGGATATTCTTATCATTTTCTGTCATGTTAAGATGAGTCACCTGATGAGGGCCCAGGTATGCTGATCGCATCCACCAGCTGTTAGTACTTCCTCCCCCACAGACCTTTGAATAATGCCGGCATTTTGAGCAGTCCCCTGAATAACAGCGCAGAGTGGCATCCAGTACTTGGGGAAGTTGACATTTAATTTTTGTAACATCACCACTATTGTCCTCCATCAGTTGCTTGAAGATCAAACTGCAGCGTGCTTTAATGTCTTGGCTGAAAATTTTCTGTTTGAGCCTTTTTCCTTCTCTTGTTCTTATTCCTGGAAACATGTTTTCACTCAATATTGAAGAATTACAGCGTTTGAACTGTAACCGACCCAAATGGATGGGGTCCGACAGTCTTTCTACTTTCCACATTGGATGCAGAATGTTGTAAGCATGTTGGAAGCCAGCAGCAGCCTGTGCATCTCCATCTGTTGTTGCATGTCTGATGAGAATCTCTTGCAGCACAAACTTTTTCCCTATTTCTCTTGCCATTTCAAGCTCTGAATGTGGTGCAGCTGGTGACAGATTTGCTGTGCAGTCAACATGGCCTCCTGGACATTGCACATCAAAACCTTTCCCCTTCAGCCATGCTCCAGTCCAACACAGCTTGTTTTCTACTGTAGTCCCCACAATGTATTGCTTCTCTGTAAGAGTTTCACAGGCAATTCCAACAGCTTGCGATGAACTTTGACCAGGTTTCTTTTCATGTCCAAATGTAATGGCATTGTATCTTGCGTCAAAAGCAACATTTATTTGCTCCGGATGCTGAACACCACGCATGACATTAACCTGTCTGACTAGTTTCAGCTTGTCTATCATGTCCATTTCATTGAGCTCCACAGTTGCTTTACCTACAGTGTTGGAGGCCCTTCGCATAGATGTTCTGCTAGGTGGTGGAATGTCAGTGGCTGCAAGCAAGTATCTAGCCCTGGTATTGCCCATTGGTGTATCTTGTAGTCCAGCTTGAAACATCACATTTACAGCAGCAGGATTTGGCCCAGGTTTATTTGTTTTTATCTCCTCATACAACTTATACTCTGGTGACTTAAAGCTGCAGTTTTTACACATCATAGTATGCTTCCAAGCAAGTCCCCATTTTCTTTCATTAGCAATTTGGAACTCTGGTCTGTCACATATGTTGACTTGATTACCATGGCGATGAATGACGTCATTCCACATCTCAACATTTTTTTTCATGCAGATGATACGTGTCCCATCATGCTGATTCAATTCTGTCTCTTTCAGGTCCAGTTTTGCTTTGGATGGTGGTCGTAGAATTTTTGCAGACCCAGGTGTGCCATTACAGTCTGGTGCCAGAACTGACTGGAGACCCCCATTTGTCGGCTTTGTCACTGCTACGAGAGAGAACTTGTCTGCATCCATTCTTCTGGTCACTGGAACAGATGCAGCACTGGAACTTGGTAGAGTATCATCAGTCAGATGTCTGACTCCTTTGTTATGTGGAATATATCCAGGTTTAAAAAAAGTTGTCTTCCTCTTCTTGTACCCTTTCATGGTTTCCGTTACAATAACTGCATGTAAAATACAAGAAGTATCATCTCTCTCTCACTTATATACCTAGGAAAATGCATGCTAGCTTGGTTTCAGAGAGCTACACCAACTCTTCAATACTATTGGAAGCCTAACATATGAGGGCTCCTCCCCTTCATAGGTGGAAATGATGTCATGTACTTGGTTAGTACAGCGAATAGCTAGCGTATTAAGATGTTACCTTTGATTGACAGGCCCTGGTTGAATTGCATCATACCACATAAGGAAAACCATTGATGTTCATGATAAAGGAATGGAGAGACTTTGCCACAGAATAAAATTTGTCAACTTCAGATTTTACATTTTCATTAAAATTTAAGTTAAATTTAAATTTTCATATAAAAATATGTATCATTTTTTAAAATTGAATTTTCTAGGAAAGTTTAACAGTCAAGTTTAATTTCTAGTACTTTCCAGATTGGTGTTAGGACTAAAAACTAATTACAGTTTATTTGAAGTGTTTATCTTGATTAGCAAAATCACAATTAAACTTTAAGTTTTGTGCATTTTTGACATTCGGCCATTTGGAATTCGCTTGTGCTTGTGTTACAGTGGTGTCAGATAAAAGCCTGTAGCTGTCCTATTCATGGATGAAATTCATTGCTTTGATCACGGAACGAGGTTTTGTCCATGGAGGTGAAATTGTCTGACCCTGTCAGGAATCGGGTCACAATTAGTACTTCCAGTTCAGTACCCACGAATGTAGTTCTAGTCTATTTTTAGAACATTTTTCCTCTCTCATTTTGGTGGTGATAGAAGAGTTTTATTGGTGCATTTTTGGTAGGGATTTAAAGGTAATTGTTTATTCTTGAGAATATGAGCTTATGGTGTGGTTGTCTTTGTGTATTTCGGCGGCAGTGCACAGTGAGTAATAAGGCCTTGGTGATGATCCGGAAGTGAAATCTGTGTTCCATTGCATGGTGTTTTGTTTACAATTCAGCCTCTCAAAAAAATGCAGGTCAACCCTTGACAAGAACTTCACCGTGAAGTCATCTTTGAAGGTATTTTAGATTAATATATGATTTGTACTGATTGTCACACAGTGGAGAGTTCAGTACTGAGAAACAAATGTAGAGAATATATAGTAAAATTAATTGTGTTCTATGGCCGTATACGTGATTCTTTTTTCTCTATTTGCCATGATAACACACGTATTCGTGACTCTTTTCCTCCCTTCCACGAAAACACCTGTATACGTGATTATTTTTGCTCTATCACCAGTGTTTGAAATATGAAGCAGTTTGTTACCTTAGACATTCGGAATATTTCTTCAACGTTTGTCAGAAAGATTTCATATAACACAGTGCTACCTGAGTAAAGGTTTAGGTGGTCAGTTTTGATCATTACACCGTGTATTTGGGTCATATAACTTCAAACGAATACATTAGCAACTATATGGTGTCATTATTTCTAACTGCTTTGAGTTTCTATAAAAGATTGCAATTAACTGCCATTAGAACAGGCAAAATCATTGAATGTTTCTGTTTCTAAAACTTCGCTAAAATGTTATAGTCCAAAACACTGCCAAAGGCATTTTGAAACAACTCCCAATAAATGTACATTAAGTACGTGTATAGGTGCCTTCGAACCAGGGTGTTTGTGTATTCAAACCAGTGCTCACTGATGTTAGGGGTGAATAATCTCAACCGTACGTCGACAATGTTAAGGGGTAATTCAAAACTGAAAATGAATCTTTTAGACTTTTTAGAAACAAAAATAAATAAATAATAAATTAAAAAAAAAAAAATGCTTGCTCAAGTTGCAGTTGATTAAATATTGTCACTTAATTGTTCATACAAAAATATGATCTAGTTAGTCTTATCAGTTAGAATAAAATGCCAATGTTTAGTTTTTGGTGCACTCATTTGAAATCATCTGAATAATGGTGTAATGACAAAAAATGGGCACATAAACCTCAATACAATACATTTCCGGTTCAAGTAGTGCTTTTGTCTGAATTGACAAATTAATTGAATTATGTAAGTTGTATACAGTAAACGAGGAAAAAGGTTCAAATTCTTTAATAAATCCCGTATGATTACTCTTGTTCTAGACAGGTTCATGTATAAACTTGGTATTCAGAATTTTTGTACAGTCGTACTTAATGTAGAATAGTTTTGATGTTTATCTACGTATTGTCTTGTGTATGCATATATAACATGCATAGTGCTGTTTGTATTTAAGGCTCCGCTCTACAGTTTCGAACTTTGCAGAGGTTTGATTTTTAAAGTAAAATAATTTCTCAGGTTTTCTCACTGGTTATCCTGACTGTTTTATTTTTGTTTCAAGAAAGACATTGTACATCTTAGGTATTGTTAAAATGAAGTTTAATTCCCTTTATTTTGGTGCATGATTGTTGGGTATAATTTGGGTTACATCGTATACAGTTTGACCTTTACTTCAGCTATGCACCTCTCGGAGGACTGCTAGCTCCGCTTGATCATTTTCACTTGATGAACTAACTTTTGTCTGCTCTAGCAAAATTAATTTTCCCTATTTTAATAACTAAACTTTAGTGTACTTTGGACTAGTACAAGTTCATTTACTGACCAAATGGGAGAAGTTATTTCAAGCAATTGTCTACTTTAGGAATCGCGTTATTTTCCAAATACCACATACCGTATAAAGAAGCTTCAGTGACAGTACATGGGAGCAGTATAGTGGTATGCCAACATTATCTCCACTCTGCTTCTTGCAAACGCAAATAATTTCACCTTATACCTTACTCGCTTTCAGATGTACTTAATAACTGCAGAGTGGAACCAAGACGTTTGAAGTTTCTGGTTCATGTATTACACGGTTCAACTTGATATATTTCCACCTGATTTTTTCCCAGTTTGTTCCAGTAATATTGCTGTTGGCTCTAGGAAGTCTAGTATGACCCGTCCGAGGGGTCAGTTTATCATGCAACGGCATTTGCACTAAAGTTAGGTTCTGGCGAGCTCTTCGGCAGTCTATAAGGAGTCACAGGGAGAGATCCTTGTACTAAAGCTTATTATCCTGTAATAGGTAGACGCCATGTTCTCGTGGTGTTACAACGTCATTATAGATTACTGCATTTGTATGGAAAAATATGAACAAGTTTTTGGAGTAATACTGCAGTAATCTATAAATATAAAATACTCATTTTCTGATAATATAAAGAAAACGGAGAAAAATCTCTTTTATGAACAGTACAGTCTAATAAATTTTTATCTCTTTTATGAACAGTACAATTTCATAAATTCTTATATCTTTTACGAATAGTACAGTTTAATAAATTCTAATCTCTTTTATGAACAGTACAGTTTCATAAATTCTTATCCCTTTTATGAACAGTACAGTTTAATAAATTCGTGTATCTTCTTTAAATAGAACAGCTTCATAATTTTGTCACGCTGGAAAATTCATTGAAGGCGAGACAAAAATAAATATTGTTTCCTCATAAGCAAAGAACATTGTCCTTCTTCTATTTTCTGGAGTACAAATACGAATATTCTGCAATAAAGCAAAACTCGCTCACGTGACATGAACTTTGTAGTTTCCGAGAAGTTAATTTTCAGAAGCCACCAGCCGGCAGAATCATAATATCGCCAATCGATTGGTTTTGAGAAATAACATTGCACCCGCAGTCTTAATTTATTTGATTGAGAAAAGCACAGCGAGTTGTATGATTTACACACAGAATTATTAAGTTAGAAGTACAAACTTTTATAAATAATAAAAAAATCAGGTACAAAAATAACAGCCTCAATGTATCGAGATACTACGGAGGGTCGCAACGTACCCTTTCTGTGTGGTCGTCGGATATTGTTACATCCTAATGTTAATGGAATTTTAATCACATTTTTTCGTTGTGTTAACACAACTGCGGTATGTAAATCGAACAAACGGGTTTGTGGTGCTGAACAGGAGAGAGAGAGAGAGAGAGAGAGAGAGAGAGAGAGAGAGAGAGAGAGAGAGAGTTTAATTCCAAAAGTGAAGGGAATTTACTACAAATGTCCCTTTTCCTCGCTTCCAATAGAGCATACATATATGCAAATTTCATAGCACATGCCCAAAAAGAATGCGAAAGTGAAATCCAAACCCATCCCCAACACTCCCCACCCAGATATTCAGAACATCTAAAAAGAATTCGGTTTTTTTTGTTTTTTTTTTTGTTTGTTTTCTTTATAATGATTTGAAAAGATTAAACGATACAACGACACATATCAAATTATAAATAGGATCACATATGAATATTTTGAATTATAAACAACAAAAAAACTGAAGTAAAAACTATGTGTTGCATACAGCCTAACCATGGATAGTCTAAAACAAACAACCTGGAGAATCACATTAAAGTGGCACGATAGCTACAAAACGAATTAACATATATATAATGGCCGGGATCCGGCAATTGTCAGAGAAAGTGGACTATAACGGTGTGCAATTTTGTTTGAGTTTCTGGAATGAACAAACAGTCTTTTTCTAATTTTGCACAGGATTTTGGCAACGAATAATTTCTTCCCAGAAAATAGAAAAATTTCAAGTAATTTTTCTTTCTCTGCAAAATCTCTAGAAAAGTTGCATCCCATATTTTGTGGGAGTGTCCAAAAACAGTAAATCTTGACTAGGTTCATAGAGTGAATTGAGAGTGAGTGAAATCATCGCTATACATTTTATGTATCAGAGAATTTCTGCTTGGCATAATAGCTGAAAAATCTGATGATGTGATTAATTTATTTATATTACATTTGCTATTATATGTTTTTAACTAGATTTTATAAGGAAATACCAAATATGTCTCATTTTAAGAAAGAACTGAAATTACACTTTCTGTCAAAAATGTATTTCGCATACACAAGCTTCATATGGGAAAAGTTTGATACAAAATGACAACTTTACAAAAAGTTGTTTTGAAACTGAGTATTAATTTATCGCTATTAACCATTATATCCATTGTAAGGTATGTATCGATACGTGTCCATGCAGTAATAGGTTCAGTATATGTGTCTGTGTACAATGATGCATCCACTGGTTGGCCCTAATAATAGATTGTTTCCTAGCCATCCATATTGTCCCTGCAATGTCTGATGCGTGGTTGTTACAATGTATTAATCAACAGGTTTATATGTCCATAAATACCTCTGCATGCACATGTATGTATGTATGTATGTATGTATGTATGTATGTACGATGCATTCCCGGGCTGGCCCACAAGTTAGACTGTTTTCAAGCCATCCATATTGTCCCAGCAATGCCTGATGCGTGGATATTACAATGTATTAATCAATACGTTTATAAGTCTATAAATACCTCAGCATGTATGTGTGTGTGTGTGTGTGTGTGTGTGTGTGTGTGTGTGTGTGTGTAAACTGTGAGTCCAAAAGCCCCCAACCTTGGCAACATAATGTGTCTGCTGTAAAAATAATTTTTTTTTTAAATAAAAAAATCCTGTTCCAAATAAAATTTTGTTTATCTTATTGATAAAATAAGCACGAGAATGTGTTTTCTGAACGGAGAAAATATATAATTGTGACCAGAAATTGAAAAAATAATTAATGTTAATGTAGGTCTTGCTTTTCTAAAACTCAGAAAAAGGCATATATATTTATTATTTTGCTGAAAATTCTGCATGTTCTATCATCTAGAAATATCACACAAAAGAAAACATAGTTTCATCAATCTGGTCCAATAGTAATGTCTTCCAAGCGTGAAAATGATGTAATGTCTCACAAGCCTATAATTTGATCACTTAGGTCACCCGAGTATTAACCAACCAGAAGCCGCTGTGCATTCATTCGAATTGGTCATTGTCTCGGCATGTGTCCGCAGGGCTGGATCAAGGTCCTTGCACGCCCATGGCACTCCTTTAAGAAAACCATTGACATTGACATTGACATCTGCTTCCCGATAAGGCCGCTAGCAGACAATATTCTGGTCATTTTACCTGGACGATGGTCAAACCTGGCAGTTTCTCCTGACCACCAAAATGGACCATTTTGAACAAGGCACAATGAAACAAAATCAACTTATAAATTACAGATATAGATACTAACAGAAAGCCTGATTTATGTCCTGTTTATGTATGTATGTTTTGTAACAGTATCTTGAGATTCAATGAATTTATTACAACTTCCAAACACCATAGAAACTCAACGGTAAATCTGCCAGAATACCACAAATATGGCTACTAATGACGTCATTCGGAAACAAACTTCTCAGTAACATAGTTTCGTACGTCCTAGTGCCTACTGTGCCTATTGGATAATAACGGCTTTGTCCAGTGTCCGTACAGGTACTTCAGGTTTGATAATATTAAGGTTTGATAATATATACAATCATTTCATTGTGTTGCTTTTCTTTTGTGAGACATGTCACAATAAAGCATTATAAAATCCATTCTCCAAATTTTTCTACGATTTCTGACTTGGTAGAGGGAATAAAATCCAAGTAAATCTAATGTTTCTACCTTCAGGAAGCAGAATTCTTACCAGTGTGCTAAACTTATGGATAGAAACAGAGGTCATCATTAATCGTGTTAGCGATATTGTATTCCAACATCTATAGTTGATGTGTATTCAGTCACTTCTTAGATCATTCACTGACCAAAAGCTCACCGTACAGGAGCAAAGTAGACTGATACTGCGGTCGCATATTCACAGGCAGATTTGGGTCGACGCTGCTCGTTGTAATTGAGATTTTAAGAGAACAACACACCCCCCTCCCCATCTTCCGATTTATTATGTGGCAGTGGATATGGGTTAAAGCTTTTATGTGGCAGTTAACGCTCTTTCCATTAGAGTACACATTTATACACAGGTGAGGACGGTAATGAATCCGAACAGATATCGTTCGATATGGTACTCTTTAACATTCTGTATCTAAGTTATTGTTTGTTTACTTTCCCTCCCACGAAGTGCATCGAGGGGATGATTCATGATTTCTAGACGTATTCTATTACTTTACGAAGAACGAGCACTTTTATAATAGAATGTGTCCTTACTTCATGCGTAAAATCTAATTGGCTAAAGAATGATAGCGTAAAAATCTACACCACCTAATTAGTGTTAATTGATATTAGAAAACTGACATACATATTCAGAGATATGTTGACTGCAGATGCAGTATTATTTGAATACGCTTTGGTAAAACGTAGAACAACTTTAATGTAGAAATAGCAATACATAGTCGAATACATAAGTGCAGATAGAAAGAAAGACAGACAGATAGATAATAGATGATAGAGTTGTAACATGGAAATGATGTAATCTGATTAAAATCACATCTCCTTCTTGTATAACAGTGAAGATCTGATTTTAATTAGATTGTGAAATGGTGAATTTGCCCTTCTGAAAGGGAAATAACTCTCGACAAATTGTTCATAACGATATCAGCGTTTGTAATAGGAAAGTCACCTATTTGGGAATAGTATGAAGGTAGAGGGGTGGCTGTCTTTATATGGGGATATACGAAGCTTTCAGTCCGCGACACACTGATATAAGGTGTGACAGACTGTCAGTACAAAATCGATGATAAAATGATCTGTGGATTTTTAAAAATATTAATAACCCTTTTTAATATTTCACAGAAGTATTTATTGCAGTGCGATAAAAATGACAATTTGTTGTCGATACGACTTGCTATTATTAATAATTAATCTATTATCAATAATATCGGAATGATAGAATTCCATAACTCAACGGTTGCCATTAGTTACAAGCCTTCCTGTCGTCTTGAAATGGATGAGATCAGAAGTATGGTTGTTAAGTTTTTGACTTTATCCATCCAACCTTATATGAATCGATAGCATTCCCTCTTCTCGTTATTTCAGTGTCAGTAAACAGATTTCTAGATTTTTCTGGTTGATTGCAACGGTGATTGTAAGGTGTGTAAATCATCCTTTCCTTTGAGTATAAACGTAGAGTAAACTTCTTTAAATAACTCAAAAGCTTTCAATGCCACATTCAAAATATCGGCAACATTTATTTAAAGGTTACATATTGGTAACGTGTTTACGATAGGTGGACATGTTTTCTTTATTCGACTAACTTATATCAGGTTCAGCTCTTTATGACAGTTACATGTAAAGACTGATTTTTTAAACTTGAAGTTAAATGAAATATTTACACACAAATAAATAGAAACTAATTCACCTTGTCACAGGGACAAGTAGTGTTTTCTGATGGTCATTAACTTTTAATCACGTCAATGGTACATTTACAAATTTAAGTGTTAATCAAGGAGAGCAAAATTGTGAAGAAGTAAAGAGTTTTGGCATGGAATAATCGGCTTATTTATCTCTCTCTTAAGGGTGACTGTACATAAGGTCCTCCTTGCATATTTCCTGTATGACAGAAACGTTTAATATTTCACATATATTACTCTAGAATAATCTCACCATCTTACATTACATGCGTTTGGATCACTTCTCGCTTTGCTGCATTACTTTTGAAACTTAGCTGATTGAAATAATTGGTCTAAGTATTTGAATAAATTTGAGCCGTTCAGATTAGAAAACCAGTTGAGATAATAGCTCCAACATAAAGTATAATTTGTTCTCTTCATCATTTTCATTAAAAAAATGTTGCTTACAGCAAACATAGAGGCAAACTTTCCTCGAATCGTATTCGTTTTTCAAGATAGAAGCGTATTATACAGACGTCAGTAGAACTAGGTCGGGTAGTGTATTTTAATTCAGAAATATTCTGTTAATATTTTAGCATTTGTTTGATTGTACTTTTTTTCCTCTAAAGACGATTGGACCTCTTTCAAGACTGCTTAAACTTGTCGAGGGGCACGTGACCTTCTTTTCATGCATATTGATCACAGGTATATACTGACATTCATTTCGAGGACCCCGAGTGGCCGAGTGGTCTAAAGCGCTCACCGTTCCGGATCACTGCCATCTCACCTCTGTCTGCGTGGATTCGAGTCTCAGGCTCGGCTAACGTGGGTACCTGAGAAGCTTGCCAGTAGCTTCTCGTGGATCGGTGGTTCTTCCCGGGGTTTTCCAGGGTTCTTCCTCCACCAGTTACACAGGCCGCCATGTATAGCCTATTTTGTGCTGAAAAATGGCGTTAAACCCTACAACAACAACAACAACGACATTCATTTGCAAGATTGGACAGATTAGTACAAATGCAAATTCTCTCCCTTACAAGTCTGTCGAAAACAACATGTATACATTAAATCTTACACATCGAATACTTCGCATTAAAATTATGAACAAAAGTCAATTGTTGCAGAATTTAATCCACCAAAATTGCTTTCTATATAAGACCTTTGAAACTTCTGCATGTAACCTCGATGTACTGCACCTAAATATGCATGCCGCATGGACGCCCAACTTATGTGCACAAAAATACACACGTAGCGATTTAATTGCGCACCAGTCTGCAATAGACATTTCCTTAGCTGACTGAAATTGCTGTAACAAATAACCGGCATGGAATCAGATCACAATTATTAGTTGCGGTTCAGTACCCGCGAATGTAGTCCCAGTCTATTTTTAGAGCATTTTTCCTGTCTCCTTTTGGTGGTGATACAAGAGTTAGATTTAGACATTCTTGGTACGGATTTAAAGGTAATTATTTACAGTGGCGTCACTTGAGGGGTGGCGGGGGGTGGGTTGGGGTGCAGAACGCACGGGGTGATACCATCAGAGGGGGTGACACCAAAATTTTTGTGCAGGAAGGAGGTCCATGGGGGTGATACCATGAGTTACCGCACATGACTGTCTATAAAAGTTTTGAATTTTTGTGCAGGAAGGAGGTCGATGGGGGTGACACCATGAGTTACCGCACTGGGTGCCACCAACCGTAGTGACGCCACTAATTGTTTTATTCTTTAGAGTATGAGCTTATGGTGTGGTTGTCTGTGTGTGTTATAAGGTCTTGGTGATGATCCGGAAGTGAAATATATGTTCCACTGCACGTTGTTTTGCTTACAGTTCAGCCTCTCAAAGAAATGCCGGTGAACCTATGACAATAACTTCACCGTGAAGTCATCGTTGAAGATATTTTAGATTCACATATGATTTGTATTGATTGTCACACAGTGTAAAGTTCAGTACTGAGAAACAGATGAAGAAAATATATAGTAAAATTGTGTTCTGAGTCCGCATGCCAGACCTACACGGATAGAAGAGAGCAATTTAGTATTATGCTAGAGCAGGGGTCGGTAACCGATTTTATGTAGCGTGCCACTTTTTTCGGATTAATTACAAAATGAACGAACGCGTGCCACCAGTAAGAGAGTAACACTATTAAAATCGAGATTTTTGGCTGTTCTTCACGTACCACACAAAGCCTCTTGACAAGCCACCTTGTGGTGCGCATGCCGCAGGTTGTCGACCCATGTACAAGAGTATTAGTCTCATTCGGACAACCTTGGTTATGTCTGAGAGATGAAAATATGGATCAAATATAAATTGGCGCAGTAATTTAGAAGAGACTGACCATAAAAATTATTTTACTTATTGTCAATCTCTGTTTCTGTGATGGTGGATTCCTCTGCTGCCTGACCAATCATTCATGCGACTTTTTCTGGCAAAACAAAATTCAAATATATTCAGACCACATCGGCTATTTCTACCATTGGAATATCCGATATGGTCCGAATGGCAGCTAGCGGCATACATTCGAGTTATGAACCGTAGGACTGAACTCGAAATAGCAGACATATCAGTTTGCCACCTCGTCCAATCAGGTGTGCTTTCTCATGTGGATTTCGGGTACGTTTAAATAAACACAGCTGAAATAACCTGCAAATTAATGTAGTCCGCGCATTGACACTGAGCAACAAATGAGGTTTGGTTTGATTGGTACTTTATGGCACAACAACACAAAGTAGGTTATTTAGTGCTGAGAGAATTGGAATAAAGTGCCTTGTCCAAGGACACACAACCGTAAATGATCCAGGCTTGTCCAATGGTAGGATTCGATCCCGCACTCTTTTTTTTGTGTCGAGAGTCCGGCACCCTAACCACTGAGTTACCGTAGATCCCGAGCAACAAATGAGTCACAGGTAAGCAGGTCCATGGTGATACATTCATCAATGTATGTTGGAACCGGTTACAAAAACACTTGTCCTGTCCGTAATAAATGTTTGGTTTAACTCCATAAATATCTAAGAAAGGAAAATTATATAACCACACAATTTGCATGTACATGAGTTACATTGACAACATGATACATGATGCTGAACAAAAAACAGATATGAAACATATTTGGCTGTTATGCCAACATTTGCCGCCAAAAATAGGTAGAATAAGGGTGAATTTCTAAACTTGCTGATAAAAGGCAGCATGTGTGGCAAAAGAACGCGCAGAAAAAAAAAAAAGAAAAAAAAATTAAGACAAGGAAAGATTGTTGAAAATGTCCTCGCCAGTTGGCAGTGTCAGATTTAGACATGGCAAGGCCCTAAGTTATGGGAAGCTGTACAGGCCCTATTTGGTAAGTGTTAACGGAGAATAAGACTGTGTAACAACTGACTTGGCAGTTAGTTGCTAATTAATACAATGTAAATAATGTAATTTATATAAAATGTATTGTATAGATAATAATAGTAAACATGTTATGCAAAAGAAAATCACGGTTTAAAATGTTACTTAAAAATAAATTTTAATAAAACTGTAACAAATTAAAAACAAAACAGATATTTTTAGAGGCCCCTTCAGACTGTGAGTCCCTAACCTGTAGCTTATTTAGCTTGTGCCTAAATTCGGCACTGCCAGTTGCTCATTATTTTCATATTTAGTCTAGGTCAGCAACTACATTGGAAGGTTATTCCATATTTATTTCCCGTGGCCACTAAGTGTCACTACACCCGTCCGCCACTAATACTCGGAATACTTCTGTGCCTGACCAGAGAAAGAATGGTTTAAACGAAAACATGACAAGACACCGCAAACCATTCCATTTAACTTTATTACAACAAATAAACTTCATTCATGCTGAAAACTTCCAATATTTGCTGTCAAACACTTTTGTCACACAGTTTGGGAAAAAAGAGCATTATCTGTCATTCGGATGATGAGAAATCGTGATCGATACAAAATGAAAGAAAGGATCGCCTAGATGTTGGGGTCACTAGTGTTTTATACAGTTCTGTTACTTTTTTTTAAGCGGAGCTGGGTAAACTATGTAAATATTTGATGACTAAGTTATGAGGTCATTTAACTTATATGGCAAAGATATTTGAAGCGAGACAATATATTTCGCGGAAACATTGTACTCTGGGGTGTAATGTATATCTCTAAATTGAACAATTAGTTGGAATATCACGTCCTATGTCATATGTCTAATGTCCTTTATTGGCTTGAAGTCGCATACTATCGCCTACTAAATACTAGAATGCATGACAAGTTACATGTGTGACATCTTCATGTTATTACAACAATTTACCATTACAAAATCATGTTATCTCTGCAGACAACATGGCCCAATCAGTTGATCTTGAGTTTATTTCTGGATACAGATGTCGCTAACAGCACACATATCTCTAGCATCTATGCAGTCTAGCTGGTGATGCTGAAGTTCAATCAGTGTATTAAACAACACGGAGGTAACGAATAATAAGTGTGACCACAAAAATCATCATGGCCGGTTTTGTTACGATAACTACCTCAATTTTCTCTCGCAGGTGGATGGGGGACAATCTTTTGGTCATTATGCCACTTTCTCCAATTTTTTCTTTCTTTTTTTCTGCCAAACTCTTTCAGAAAATCTCGTTTATTTTCTTCCTTTCATTTGTAGATAACGATTGTACTAATAGCGAAAATATCGACAGCTTCTTACGCAAGGAAAAACATTAATAATTTATTCTGATATAGTTTATGCAACAATGTGTGGGTGGTGTCTGTCATGGCAACCTCACTATGGGTCTCAAATACTCCAGACATTATGGAAATGGAACCAGATAACGGACATAATGGTAAAATGCAGAGATAAATGATTATACGCAAAAATTTAATGGATCTAACCAATTATTTTCAACAAATTTTACTGTCTTGCATCTTCCTCGTTCTGAGTGAAAAGATGCATGCAATCACGACTAACTTATAAACAATGTTATATTTGTTGCTGCAAGCTTATAGGTTAATTGCTAGAAAGAAAGATGATGATTTGTTTACGATGTAGTAGAGGTTTCATTTTTGATCCTTAAAATGAGGAACAATGTACCTCTTTAAACAGAGAAGCCTGTTCCGTTGTGTTTTTATTTTTCCAATTCAAACCTATTTATAAAACTGACAACGAATGAGCACATTCTGCTAATTGCGTTTTTCCCGGTATATTAGAATTGTAAAGCAGCATTCAATGAAGATATAGCGAGACCTTGCAATTTCATATTATGGAATAATTTTTAAAACGTTTCTTTTTATGACAAAAGATGACCTGAAGCAGCTGAAGTATCCACATTTTTGACGAACTGGTATAGTTTGGATTCTTATCAGTTTAAAGAGATACTTTATCATTAAGCACCTCAAAGCTCATGAGGAAAAATTTATTTGACAGGGCAAGAATATTGAGGTAAGAGGGGTCGGAAGTGATGGGATCAAAATCCAATACGAGTAAACTCTTGTGTTTAACTGCAGCATCGGATTATAAACCCTTTAAATTCAGTAACAGATAAATAAGAATCATCTTATATATGAAACCAATATCAGGTAATAATTTTCCATTTGTGTACAAAAATGGCTCTCTGCCTTCATGTAAGTAACGGAGCATGATCTCATTACTGGTTTCAATGGCTGATGTGTTTACATGCAGCAAGTGCAGTTTTAAAGAAAAACGAACTGCTTATAAAACCCTGTTTCATTACATTTAAAATGTGTAAAAAAAATATTGGTATTTACAATGTTTTGCTTTTTCACCCGTCTTATACAGGATAACTCATTTTCTTGTTCGCAATAGACGACTTTTCCGATGCGTCATATTTATAAACACTTCATAACGGTTTCCTATGTCAATGTTAATCTTCAGAAAACACTTGAAAGGATCTCAATGGTGTTAGGAAAACGTCATAATTACATAAAATTTTTCCCTGCATGGAGTATGAAAACTAATACACTCCTATTTTTTATGTCTCTATATCAACCAAATAGCACTATACGTTCAATGCAAGACATTTATTTCTATTTCTTCTTCTCCGTTTTGAAACTCTTTCTAGCAGCATTTTTCTTAATTTATTTTATTAGAGAATTTCGAAGTATGAAAGGAAAAGAAAACACAGTATTAAGACTTCTGATGAGTAACAAAACAACCGCATTTTTAAAAAAATTAACAACATGAAGGATTGCAATTTTCTAACAGATGTTCGTCTCAAAGAATATAACATGAAAACAAAAGTAAGATTAAGACTGATAAACTGCAATTTAATATTGTGGATTATGAATCTATTTTATAACAATACTTATATCTGCTGGATTAACCAAACTGGTCAGCAATTTCTATCTGCCCATGCTTTTCTTCTCATACACTCCACCTGATATTTTACAAACTGTGCATAACCAGAAATTATTATTTTAAAATATGTTGTAAGATTAAGTTTTGACAGACATAAAATGGTTTATGGCCTCGAATGAAGATAGTCGTGTTGTGTTGTTGTTTGTGAATATGGTAGTATAAATCGAGTGGATAAATCAAATTTTGAATACTTCTTACTAGCGTAAAGCATCTTGTGTCTTAAATATATACTTGGTATATAAAGAGAAGCGAATATCATCATCATCATCATCATCATCATCACCATCATCATCAATCCCTTAACCCAAGAGGTCGTTGGGGCACCACAGTTGACTTTACAACCAATTATCTCCATCTTTCCCTGTTCTCTACTGCCCTTTGGGAATCGCCAAATTCCATGCCTGTCCACTCCTTAATGTTGTCTTCCCACCTCTTTTTCTGTCTACCTCTTCTTCTGCACCCTCGCACTGGGACTTGCAAGATTGTTTTTGCCACTCCAGATGATCTTGAGACATGACTGTACCATTTAAGTTTGTGCTTTTTTACAGTGGTCAAGAGGTCTTCATAGGATCCGATGGCTCGTTGGATCCTGTTGTGGACTTCTTCATTGGTTGCATGGTCAATGTATGAAATGCCCAATATCTTGTGGTAGCATCTCATTTCGAAGGTTTGAATCCTTCATTGTAGATCTGATGTGAGCGTCCATGTTTCACAAGCATACAGGAAGATGGATATGACAATCGAGCGCATCAGCCTTATTTTGGAACCAAAAGCAATAGTGGTATCTTTCCATATTGGTCTCAACCTTGTTATTGCTGCTGTGGTCTGGACAATCCGGCAAAGTAGCTCTGGTTTGGAGCCTTCATAAGTGATAATTGATCCCAAGTATTTGAAGCTTGTGACTTTTTCCAGCGTCTGTCTACTGACCTTTATTTCTGCACTGATGTCATTGGTGTTGTTTGTCATCAGTTTGGTTTTTTCGGCGCTAATCTCCATACCGTATGCTGTGGAGGTTGTGTCGAGACGCTCACCCAAGTCCGTCAGTTCTTTATCTTCTCCTGCTAAACCATCAATATTATCATTCGGGTTAAAATCAGATGATCCACATAAGAAAATATTTAAGTCCCTGGTATATAAAGATGATTTTGGATAATGGAAGGAAATGACCGAAAATAAACGAAGATTTATTGGAAATGGTTATCAATTTAATATATATATATATATATATATATATATATATATATATATATATATATATATATATATATATATATATATATATAACTTGAATCAATATGAAACGTACACGCCTTTCCAAGGAAAAACCAGAAATCAAATTACGACATTCATTGTTACCCAAGATTCTACAAGAAATCTGGCAAAAGTTCACCCAATCTATTTTTAAGAGCATATGAGTAATCCTTGTCAAACGCGATCTACCGCAGTCAAGACAAAAAGTAGTTTTGTATCTCCTGAAGATCATTTGCATAGTCGAGCTACCCATAAAGTGACTTCCAGCAAATTAAGAACGATTGCCTACATGGTCATTTTTAAGAGTGCATGTCAAAATTCCTGGGAAAGAAATCAGCAGTCTTCTTTACGGACTGATTGGTGTCTATGTAGAGGAATTGAAACGACAGTGCCAATAGATATCACTTTCATTGGAACTTTTCAGCACGCACAACAGTTAGAAATCTCAATTTATGAGCGAGTATAGTTCGCCTGTGAAGTTAATTTCGTACAAATTCATCAAGTCCAACAATCGAACGATGAGTTTAACATAAATTATAGAAAAGCAACCTGTACCTCTCTCAGGTAGCCGCCTACGCTAAGTTTTATCGGTGGACCAATTCCCCAGTATAAACGAAGACAACACTTGTAACGACTAGAACTCGTGCAGACAAAACAACAAAAACAAAAAGAAACAACAAAAACCTCAAACAAACAAACAACCCCCCTCCCAAACGATACAGCGGAATGGAAAAATTATCGTAGAAAATAAGATCACACTTACCTCAACAACGGAGAAAAACCTGGCATTTTTTGGAACAAGCAAGAATTGACAAATTGACCGTGTCGTGTTTCTGAAATGCAAAAAATTCAAGGTGTTGCGTTATAAGTTGAAAATGTATCCTTAAGTCTTTGTGGACTTTACTCTTTCGATCATCTAATTTTCCAGAAGGAAGGTGCATTTATTAGCACCCGACTCGTTTCTATGTTATTACTAGTATCACTTGATACGTTTACTAATGTGACAAACATGACCACGGATGTAATAATTAGGAGCAACATATTTATTGTTTCCAGCATCGTCGTGGTTTAGTGTTTAGACCTTGTATTTCTGCAGGATGAGAATGGATTCAACGCTCTACATGTCGACGAATAATAGTCATCACAGCCCGTTACAAGCGACATCACATGAAACAATTCCAACAACAGAAAAGTGCTTTCGAGATATTGGCAGTGTTCCACGTGTGGACACTATGTTCATACCAATTCGAAAAGGTCAGTAAAGGAGTTTTGTCCTGTTTTGGCCAAGTCGTCGAGTTGGATCATTAGTGTTATATTCAAAGATATGACAAAAAACCCGGGGAATTACTGAATGATAAAACATGAAATAGAAACGGGACCACCATATGGATTATCTTTTTGACTTTTAATGTTCTCAAGAGAATTGAATTTACATTCCTAACTTTTGTGTGACTGCATACGCTTTCAACGACTGTAGACAGGAATATTTATTTCAACACTTTCGGAAGTGTAGCGTTATTCCTGCTGGACGGCAAAATATATTTCGTCGCTCTTTCTGATTTTGCTAATTGAGTTTTAGACCAACTGTTGACACAAAGAGCAAAGTGGAGGTACATTTTTAAAGGAAGTGTCATAAATACATTTTAGTGTTTGCTCAAAGTTTGTCGGGATACGACGGAGAATTTGTTTTGAAATATTATTAAGAATAGGGAATCCAACTTCAAGAAATGACCAATACTAATTAAATGCAAGTAGGAATAGTTCAGTTTAAAGATTCCGTGAGTGATTTAGATATTCCGTTTGAAAAGGATGCCTAATGAATGAAATAAATACCTAAAGGCTTTATTTCCACACTTTTTGAATAACATAGCAAATCAACACTTCGTGCTCTCGCATTTGCCTGAAGTATATTACTACGACCACAATGCATGCGAATAGAATACCGAGAAATTTTCTACTTTTAGTACCAAATCCACTCTTCAGACCGTTTTGATATTTCAAGAAGAGATATTGAAATATTGTCGGTCTGTTATTGTCATTTTAAGACCTTGTTGCGGAAAATGTCGGCAGTTATTTCTGGATCAGGGAGATATCGGTCTCTTGAATGAGGCTTCTACCATGCCACTGCGCGTGGTTTAGTGTACCAAATGAACTTCATGCCCCAGAAAAAAATGGAACCATACCTCCTCAGTCCTATACATTTATCAACCTTATTTAGCGAAAGCTTTGGCTTGTTACATTCGTAATGTGAAACGCAATACAAGTGGATACGACGTGCAAGAAATGATGACTAAAAGAAGATTGGACCTGATTATTTGGATGATTGGGATTTGAAAAACACCTACCGACCGTGCGCGAATTTCATGTATGTTTATTTCACGAATACATCACCTGTTCTGATCGCCGATCCCTGTGGAATTCTTTGTCAGAGTCCACCATGGGAAGAGTTTTGCTACAAACTTATCAACGACGCCAGAGTTTGGAATGTTAATAATACCATCTGATAGAAATGTGGTAAATTAGGGAAAACCAATACAACGACATTTCAAAACAGACCCAAAATTTGCATGCCTCGTTGAAGATTACAATATGGTGGATATTGAACCTTGAATCTAAGCGACGGTGTCGTTGGAAGACGGACCAGGCTTACACGCTTGCTGTACGAAGCCAACGAATCTCAAGGAGAACAAATAATATTATTGATGTTTGTTTGTTGCATCCTTGAGTGTTTAAATATACTCGATTTCCCTTCCATAGTTCTTAAATCTATAGAACACATCGACGTTGAGCACATTCGCCAGTGCGATAGTAGGATCAAAATGTAAAGTTCTTCCTTGTACCCTCCCGTCTTACCTAACGTTTCCATTATGTCGCAGGTGTGCTGAAACTTGTAATTCATTTCAGCCTTGTTGCCGCGATGACCAAGAACTAGCTTCGACAGACGTGGATGAATGTTCAATTGTTTCATGATCTCCACCGTCGATACCGATTGTCAAAAGCGTACGAAATAAGGTACCTTCCTATCACAAAACAATACCAACAGGGCAACAATTTAAATCCAGTGGATTTTTTAGGTTACGTCAACGAGTTTCTAAACCTGAAACAAGAAGCTAGCGGCTGTCCTCCCTGGTTTCACACTCTATAAGAAAAAGATTAATTCAAACAACGATATTGATCCCTACAAGCATTACCTTGGAAAACGTCTAACATATGTTAACATAAGTTTCCTACCCTTTCTGACCCAACCAATAAGTTTACAATCATCCAGCAGAAAACGTAGGAAGATATTCGTTTGCTAAGTCTGGCTGAATAGTTTGTGAAGACACCTTGCTTTCTTTGAACTATTTGTCAAATATGCATTTAAGTAACATTACACAAGATGTAGTCATATCAATGACACAAAATATACATGAAGCAATATAAATACAAGTGAAAGTGAATTTGCAATTAGATTATCTTTTCTCTTGATGTGCCTAATGTCCAAGACAATATCAAAGCCAAACATTCCTTCTAGATTGTGAAATAATTTCTCTGATATTTATTAAATATTTTTAGAAAAATTGCGTGCCATTCTCGTCTTCTTGAATCAATACTGCACCAGCTACAATATCACTTGCACCAACAAACATTTTAAAATGGTTGACTGAAAATTGGAGGTGAGAGAACTGGTGCACGCTTAAGTATGGCCTTTACTTTATCAAAAGGTTCCTGACATTATTCAGACTAAAGATACTTCGTTTTCTTACTCAATAAATTGGTCAGCGGTTTAGCAATTATGGAACAATTGGAGCACAGTTTCCGATAATATCCAGCCGTAGCAAAAATAACATCTGCTGCTTTTCAGTGATAGGCACAGTGAACTCAGCGATAGCCTTGACATTAGTATCTATAGGTTATACTTGTCCATCTGCCACGAAATGTTCTAGAAATGTAACACAAACACGGAAAAACTCATTTTCGGATACATTAATGTCAAATTTGCATCACTAAGTCTATCAAAGAATTTCTGAATCGTCTCCAAGTGACCTTTCCAGGTGTCATTGTAGATGATGACATCATCGATATTAGCATCACAGTTATCTAGACCAGGTGCAATTATGTTCATTAAACTTTGAAAAGTACAAGAGGAACCTTTCATCCCAAATTGCATTATTTTATATTGATAAAGTCCATCTGGAGTTAAAAAAGCCGAAATTTCCTTTCCCTTTCCGTCAGTGGAATTTACCAGAATAACTGGAAAAAGTAAAACTTGGTTACATATGTTGCATTTCCAATTTGATCAATGCAGCCATCGATTCTTGACAATGGAAATAAATCTGTTCTGGACATACTATTCACATCTCCATAGTCAGTGCACATGCAGAAAGTATTATCTGGTTTCGGTACAAGAATACATGGTGAACTCCAGTCACCTTTACTTGGTTCTATGAAATCATTCTCCAGCAAATGCTGAATTTCATTTTGCAAACGTTCCTGTTTGAGAAGGTCCAGCCTGTTCGGATGCTGTTTCACAGGTACGGGATCTACAATGTCAACGTCATGGTAGATTTTATTTGTTCGTGTATAAACATTTGGAAACAAGTGCTCATATTCAAGTAATAGCCGCATTCTTTTCTTGTTGCTGCAGATGTAAAAGTTTCTGATTCAGACTGTTCATAATTGATGAATTCCAAAGATTGGATACACTAAAGTTACTACAGTCCGATTGCATTCCATCTCTTAAATCCCACTGTGTGGGACAGATAAAACTAAACTGACTGCATGATAAACCCGGCTATCTCTATCAATATACTCCTTTAACATATTTATATGGCAAGGTCGTTTTTGTTTTCGCCTCCCAGGAGTATTAATGATATAATTTAAATCACCTACTTTCTTTTCAACTTTGTAAAGATCACAGTATCTAGCCTAAAGAGGATTATGAGGCAAGGGAAAGAGAGCCAGAACTCTATCACTAGGCTGAGAACCGATTTCTTTTGTATTTTTGTCATACCTTAATTTTCACTTTTGACTGAGTAGGGTGCAGATTAATTCTTGCAAACTCACAAGCCTTTGAAAACTTGCAATAAAATTAGAAATATAGTCGAGAAGATTAATTTCTGCTTTTTCGTTTGTAAGAACTTTCTCTTTTAACAAATTCAGTGGTCCACGGGCATTATGTCCTAAATATAGTTCAGAGGGACTTAATCCTACCATTTGACAGGTATGATGAGATCTGAAGTATTTACAAACATCGCTGTTCATTTTCGGTCAATAAAAGTGATTCAAGCTCTTGTGATAAGTTTTTTGACTCCTAAATGACCAGGCAAAGGAATTTCATGGGCTAATCTAAGAATTTCCTGTCTATACGACTTAGGAACAACCATTTGATAGTTCACGGCCCACTTGTCACCAGCAGGTACTTCAGGTAGTCTCCAGTTTCTCATAAGGATCCCAATTTTAGCAAAATAACGAACAAGTATTCTCTGACTTCAGTTTCGCTAATAGCGTTTTAAGACAGACAGGAGATCTCTCACAATCTCGTTCCTGTTCGACGACAAGTGATTGTCGTTTGTCAACCTGATTAGAAATAAGATAATGAGTAGTAACAAGAGGATCGCTGTGATCAGTGCCTTTTTATTGATCGATGCCAGGAGGAAAAGTGACCTCATCAAAAGCTTGACCAATTCATGTGTCAACTAAAGGAATGCTTTTCTCATTCTCAGGAGCTTTCTTTGCCACAGCTCTTGTAACTGTACAAGCTGGATATAAATCAGGGATTTCTTTTTCAATATGATCAACTTTCTGATCCAAACAAGGATTGTCAGTTACAAGTGGATTAACCACCGATGGATAGTGACGTCACTGTTCCGACTGTCACAGGTTCTGAGACTAAGTCTGAGGACAGATTTACACAATGGAAAAGAACACAAAGAAAGTCGCACTCTACCTCGCTCAGATGAACACTTTCATTAGAAGAAGACTGCTCAGAAAAAGGCAAAGTACTTGATAATAAAAGACTCTGAAAAGTTCCAGTGACCGTTAAAATTTTAATACGGATAGGATTGGTAGAATCACTAATAAGTGAAACAGAACCTTTCGACAAGAATGGTTCATAATTCTCCATAATAAAATCAGACTGGTATTTGTTTGACCCAACAAATGTATTGCTTTCAATACATGACCGTGACTTTGACCTCTTAGAAATAAAAGCAATTGTAATAAGTCTGTCTTTATTTTGTTGCTTATTTTTCAATTTATAGCAATTGTCACAACCTCTCTACAGTATTAGGACTAATACGGCAGAAACGTGGACATTTAAATTTTGAATGATTTATGAGCCCCCAGTCAGCAATGCCGACAGCCTAAATACATGAACAACTCAAGGTAAGATATATAACAATGTAATCAATATCAATAATAAATATAACTATTCAAGTAATTTCTAGATATGAATTTTCCAATTACACTTCACTCAAAAATGAATGCATTCATTGGACTGTTAACAAATACCTTTCTTTATTTCATCATATGAGAGTTAACGTCCTAATGTGAGAGAGTCTCCTTTCAGTGAGTAGTCCTTTGTACTCATCTGCATTCGTTTCTTTCTTCTTCTATTTTCCATTCTTCTTCCCTCCCGCACTCTTTCTCTGCCGCTCCTTGTACTATTTCTCCTTTCTCATGTGCCCTTCCTGTGATACTCATTGTACTCCTCATTTCCGCACCCCTTTTGTACCAATTCTCTTACTTCATCCTTCCCTCTCTTGAGAGTTTAGTGCCGTCTCTTACGTGCACCCTGGGAGCTTCCTGAAGAAAATATAAGGAACGTACATCCTGTCTTCCCTATACTCATCTTCGTCATCTACCACTCTGTTATGGACTTCTCATCGGACGAATAGCGAACACTTTATCAGGCCTTCTCATACACTAACGACTACTCATTCCATACACGCCTTGCTCTACATATAAATAAAATTATTTACGAAGTTCCGTAACACACGTACACCATCTAAATGTTATATTTTGACACAGCAATCTACCGTTGTTATGATAATGATTCACACTGCCTGTGTCCCACGAATTATATAACGAGACATAGAAATACATATATACTTATACATACAAATCCACTCTGTCTACCTCACATAGTTATTAATCTACATACTGATAACTGCAAAAACACATCCCAGTTCAATTTTCTAATAGATTCAACTGTAAACTATGATGTAATATTCTCTAATAATTCTACGATGTGTAATGTTCTAATAAAATAATAGCTATAACTTATAATATACAATCTATTGAATTCCTATCTACGCAAATCAACAAAAATATTCGGCTGAGATATTTCCTACCTGTAGAAGCTTTCTATTTCTTTCCCAGTTCAATTTCTCTTCCCCATTTTTACGAGTCTCGTTCGCTCGGAGCGGTCTACCAGCAATAATTCTTTTTGGTAATTCCTTGTATCTTCCGCTCCTTTCAAACGTCAGGAAACCACTGATTAATTTTACACAGGTAGGGGTAAATATGTTATTGTCCACTTGTCTGTCTGAGACATTAGCTCCTCGTACTGGTAGATTTTTAATTGCTCTAATTCCGATTGCTGGAACGCCTCATTTAATGATCGGCGGTGCTTGGCACAAATCTTCTCACATGTACGTGTGAGCCCAGAAGTTTGGCCTTCTTAGCGACTCAAGAGCCTAAATCCCTTTGAAGCGACTAGCCAAATCAACTGTCTAATTACTGAATAAACAAATAGCCGGCCGTCTGCTGTTGGCCTCAGAACCTTTAGCCGACTGTTATAAATCTTACGTAAGCCTTAGCTAGCAAGAAAGTTAAAATCATGGCCGTAAAGCTGGAAAATGTTTTATTATATTCCTTACAGCAATCATAAATAAAATGCTCTTTCTTCTTGCAATTGGCACGTAGGAAGAGATAAAGAATTCTGATCAGTCTTATCAGAAACTTGACTTCTAGAAGTTGTGCTAGTTTGATATTTGGATACTATCGTTGAAACTGAAATAGATTCTTACGAATAACCTGCTGAGTGGAAATCTTACTGACTAAAGAATCTTTCACAGTCAAGGAATAATCGTCAGCTGTATGCGCAGCATTTTCTACAGTTTGGACATTTTGTTCATCAAAGTAGGTCTTAACGTCACTATAGACAATTCTTGAACTCTTTAACTAATATAAGTTGTCTGAGTTGTGCACCACCTATCAAATAATGCTCCTTGCAAATTCGAAATGGGTTTGACCAGTTTCTGTTTTATAGTTCCTAAACCTTTATCGATATGCCTCAAGTACCAACTCATAACACTTTAAGATACATTTCTTTACCAGGTCATAATCAGCACTTTACCAAATTGACAGGAAAGTGTAGATGTCACAAGCTTTGTTAATAAGTGCACTTCGTAATGATAGAGTTCAATGCTCTCTTATCCATTATTAGATTTCAGCAATTGTTTCAAAATGGGGAAAATATTTATCTAAATTGAAATTCCCTTTCTTCCTTTCCTCTTTCTCTATGCATCTGCATTTTTCTTTTTTTCTTTTCTCTTTGCATATGTACTTGCATTAGCCTATCTTCTCTCTCTCTCTCTCTCTCTCTCTCTCTCTCTGCAAATGCATTTTCCTCTCTCTTTCCTCTTTCTCTAATTGCATTCATCTCTCTTCTTTCTCTTTCTCTAATTGCCGTTGGCTCTCTATCTCTTTCCTTGTTCTGAATCTAAAGCTTTCTTAACTCTCTTGGATTCTTGCATTTAAATTCAATTGCATACCTTGCAAGTTAGAGCCGGATGGAGACTTACTGATCAAACCCAAAGCACTAAAGCACTTTTATCCCAAAATATTCTTTTGCATTAAATACTGGACCAAACTAGCTTTTATTTCTTTCATCGTTAAAGGAACATTCGCTGGGTAGGATTGAAAAATAAAGTTCTCCTCTTTAGATGACTTTAAAAAAACTTGTTGGTTTCAGTAAAGATTTATAAAATATGTAAAATAATATCCTGGATTTAGAGAATTCCAAAGAAAAGTGAATTTATATTGCAAAACAAAGTTTCTGAAATATTTCAGAGAAATTCCTATCCCATACAAGAGCATTTAATTTTCGATCACGATTCTATGGTCTTAAAATAAGTAATATAAAGGAGTAAAAAGAAACGAGCTTTGTAATATTCAACAAAATAATTTATTTCGCTAGAATACAAAACGAAAATGTAAAAAATGAACTTCCGGTGTTGCAAATTAAATCCAAACAATCCTAGAATTTCTAGCACAAGTCCTAATGAATAAAGCCCTTAATAAGCATTAGTGGTATTCCAATAATTTCCAACGCAGAAGGTGTTGATCTGGATGTAGTGGCTATAGTCTTTAATGTTCTGATGTACCAATATCATGAATTGTATTGATGTGCCAAAAGTCTTATATTGCATTACTGTAATAAAATCCAAGATATCCTTGCTTGAATTCACTATAATTCCAATTTAATGTCTCTCTCCAATAATATTATAGAGCACTTTTTATTTCCAGAGAAGAATAATTTGAATAAATAATTCTAGCCAAAATCAAAATACTGCACACAACAATAAGACTGATTTTGTTTCAAGCTCATACAGTCGAATGAATATTTTCTAGATAAACTAGATTATAAAGCCATCTACCTGACCTAGATCACAATTAGCAGTTTCTAAAACCGTATTATTTAATGGAAACCCCTATTCTAGAAGATTCTGTTGCTAAAGTTACAATAAAAAAACATGGTAAACATAATGTCCTTGACTCAGACCAAGATAAATGTTAACTTCTATTGATAATGATCCTAATATTAATCCCACACTCATACAGATGATATTAGCTATGTATTATGTGTTTACAAAAACAAAACATCATCAGTGTCTTTAGTCAGAAACACAGTGAACATGATTTTGGACAATGTCAAGTACAAAATCGAATAACCATAGCATATAGCGAATAATAAAAAAACCTAAGACACAATGTAAAATAAATATAGATAACAATTGACTTCTTTGGGAGTGATTCCTCTAAAACTGGTAAGAACATTTAGTGAACAAACTGACACTGTACTTGGTCATTGGAAGTGTAGTCTTACTCCACAAAGTTGTCATACTTGTAAGTACGTTCATGTTTAACATTTACGTTTGGTATTTGTCAGTTTTACATGCAATTGAAGGGACCAGCCCTAATCCTCTATCTTCATTTATTATTAATGTTTGAGTTAGCGGGGTTTATTAAAAATGTTTTTTCTTGACGGAAAAAATGGTTTTAGACTTTTTTTTTTACAAGGATTTTTTTTTCACATTTCTCTCTCTCTCTCTCTCTCTCTCTCTCTCTCTCTCTCTCTCTCTCTCTCTCTCTCTCTCTCTCATTCATCGAATTTATAAATGAAATTAGTTTTATTTTCCTCCGCGTATCCACTTTGAAGGATGTTTTGATTCACCTCCGCCCTTTTCAGGCTAACCATTTCTCTTAGAAAAGAGATATTACACACTCACTGCCAATCTATGTTTTGAATGTGTGTGTATGTTTTTGTCTATGTGTTCTACAGCTAAATCATAAAGCCCAGAGTGATAGTATGATAGTATATTTGTGGGTATAGTATGTGTAAGCACTCATTCCCCTGCGTGTAATAGTTTACACGGGTGTTCGTTGATATTGTGTATGTAAGCCCTCCTACCCTCTTTTATGTGATAATGCATGATTTTATTCCCTTTTTTACATCCAATACTATAAGTGTATTTATATATATATAGTGTGCATCTGTACTCGTACTCTGTTAGTTGGGTAATTGGTGTGGGTGCTGAGCAGGAGATGACCGTGTGTTGGTCAGTCAGAAGGCCTTGTTGTTAGTAAGTGTGTGTGTTGGACACTGGATTGGCGTATTGGTTAGTAAGTGTGGGAGTTAGTAGTTGACAAGATGAAGGTTAGTAGACGAATGGGAGTTGGCCAGTAGATGGCTAATATCTGATCATGAGATGTCAGGTTGTTGGACAGTAAAGGTTTATGCTAAACCAACGGACGTTTATGACATTAAGTTTTACCTTGTACACATATAGTCCAATTTGTACCTAACACAGAAACATGTATAGATAGAAGGGGAAATGGCATGCTAATTCTTACATACATTTCCCATTTTACCAATACTGACACATCATGTTAAAGCGATTAAAGTTATAGGTACAAAGAGAAATATTATGTTAAATTTAACATTAGAATTTCCTTTGTACTTATATTGACTTATTATATTATACGTATGAACTTGTATTAACCAAAGGCCTAATGGTATTTCCTCATGTACCCATTACGACCTATCTGTAATGTTAATTTTCCCTCATGAACCCATAGGAGCCCCCGTTACTACTCGTGCCAATAAGCATGAAACCCGTTTTTTTTTTTTTATTCAGGTAAGTATTTTCCTTTTTTTTTTTTTTTTTTTTTTTTTATACCTATTCCAATGAATACTATGATAACTTGTGATGATAATTACTCATTATATTCACAGTTTCTGATAACAGTTATAACATGGATTAATAAAACTGAATAAATATAATAGTTTTCGGGAAGTTGTATATCAACTAACTACATCCAAAACGTCGATTTGACCGATTTTCGCTGGCGCAAGCGCATTAAATATTTCCTGTAAAATCGGCGTGCGTTCACCGGCAGAACGAAAAATCAAAATGAGAGGGTGAGGCATTTTTAGTTTGTATTATTACATTTTCTGATACAGTCATGGCTTACAAATGCTAAGATGATTCATACTATGCAGTATATAGAAACTAAATTGGTTTTATACGAGTTAAAACTTCTAAACTTGGGTATCCATCGAGTTCTGATAAATTTACTGTACAGTACACCTAACAGTTCTTTACTCTGGCGACTGATATATAATTACTCGTATGGTAGATATTGATGTAAATGAAATTCATTTGCCATAATGTTTGTTATTGAGGAAATGATCTTAATAGAGTGCACAATCACATAGGTGTAAAAGTCTTTCAGTACCTAATGACCAGTGTCGCTCATTGTGGAGTTTACGCTAAAATGCATAAAAACTTGATACTGCGTACAATTTGTACAGGGATTTCCTTATCAGCCGGGAGCCGGGTGATTTACCTGGCTACTTTTACTTTGCGCCCGGCTGTTAAAAATAAACAAACAAACAAACAAAAACCCGAAGAAACCCAAACAAAAGAATACAAAACGCGGTATCCCGTTGCTGGAGGGCCCCCAAATCCCCCGCCTACTTTGGCAACTCATTAACCAACTTTAATGGAAGACCCTGAATAATTGATATTAATTGCATAAGGTTTAAACAACAGTAGTCCATAATTTTGTAATCTGATGCTCAAAAATAATGTTCTTGGAGTGTGAGCTTGTCTCAGTAATTGTGTAGTCCTACATGTAAGACCTCTACGCTGACATTTTGTTTTGCGCGTCTAGGTCTTACTGCCTAAATAACGATGCAGTGTAGCGTGTTTTGATGTCAACTAACATTGTAACAAAAGTCAAAATTTTCAGGAATATCTCGCACAACTGGCAGCCAATAGCGATGCTTTTCTACAAAGTAAAGTCATAATGTTTTAGTCAGACTTTACTTACTCTGATGTCTTTTCTTTAATAAATTCAAATTCTCACAAAAGAAATGGACATGTTTTCAAGTTTTGTTGGCCTACATTTCATTTGGCTGGAATGTGATTGAAGTGGGGAATGCCAAAATCAAGTTAAGTTGAATTATACTTCTTTAACGAAATCAATACAAATATGTTAATATTGAAGAAAGTGTTTAGATAGCTTCATTTCGTTCAAGATTCCCGGCTTCCATCGCATTCCAGCCAGCTGAAATGTAGGCCAGTTGAACTTGAAAACATGTCCATTTGCTTGTGTGGGAATTTGAATTTAGTAGGAAAATGACATCAGAGTAAGTAAAGTCTGACTAAAACATTATAACTTTAATTTGTAGAAAAGTGTTGATATGGGCTGCCAAGTGTATGAGATATTCCTGAAAATTTGACTTATCGTTCCGATGTTAACGACATCGGAACACGCTATACAGCGCTGTTATTTGGGCAGTAAGACCTAGACACCTAAAACATAAATATCAGCGTTGAGGTGTTACAAGTAGGACTAAGTAATTGTGTATTTGTTTATTAAACAAGTTCAGTTGGAAGCTGTTTTTCTTGTTCTGTCATTTTAGGAACTTTAGAGGCGGAAGGAATATGAGGTAAGTTGTTTTTTTAATGCACATTATCAGACAGCTACCTTTAAGAACAAAATTAAACATTTACGATGATGTATAAACACAAGAGCTTGTCATTAGATAATTACATTTTTTCTGGATTGTTTCCTACTGTGTGTGTATATATATATATATGTGTGTGTGTGTGTGTGTGTGTGTAAAATAGACTAACAAGTAGTTCTGCACCTTTTATTATTTTCTGACATTGCTGGTGGCATAGACCAACATTACTCGGCACTATTTGTGCTTGAGTTTTCAGGCCAGATAGCGTAGGACTATTGGTCGCTTGTTTATAATTAATAAATTTATTTCTACTGACCTTTGTATGTGGATGGTAAGTAAAATCCCTCATATTTTGACCCATAGCATTAAATTCATCAGAACATAAACTTTTGTTGCATTAATTCCTGTCAGAACAGAACACCTGTGTATCCACCGGTTATTGACCTGAAATTTTAAATCACTGATCCATGCATGGAAGCAGTGTTTTATCTACCCATGCGTCATGCATCAAATACCTAGACTTCTCCGATATGACGCACAAAAATCTTTGCCAGTACGTAAATTGATGCACCTTAATGTTATGTTTTTCTGATCAACACAAAACAAAGGTTTCGTCTAACTACTTTAATGGCTAGGACACAACTCTCCCAAACAGAGAAAACACACGCACACTAGTTTCTTACATTAATGTTATCATAAGACATAGGGTTATAACTGAGTGTGACCTATAACTGTTAGATCATTTGTAGCAACAGGATGTTAGAACCATATATTACCGCACCTAAGAGCGAGCCAGAAAAATAAACACGTGGTTTTAAAGTGATTCTCATGAGAAACTATTATTTTATGTGCACTATTGTCACGCAATGAAACAACAATTTCCATTCACTCAATTGTATGCCTTGCGTTGGCCCAAGATACTGTCAGCATTTGAAAATGGCATCAGAGGTAAAAAAAAAAAATTAAAATAGATCAGAAACATATGAAATTTTATTTCTGACCACAATTACAACTGACCAATGATAACAGTAATGTTATCGACACAGTGGAGCCATCATCATCCAAAGATTAGGTAACGGTTACTCATAAGATAAAATGTAAGTTTGTGCAGCAATGGTTGGAAACATACAGCTTGCTACATTTTCAAAAAGAAGTAAAGTCGATTCTCTATCCAGAACAGGATCTTAACCACCTTTAGAAACAGGTCTAAGATTGAGAAACAGAGAAATCATATGCTTACCAAGATTGATGGGGAAGACAGAAGTACCATCAATTTTGAGAAAGCTTTGAAGAAATGGAAGAAAACAAAAGAGAGAAGAGTCTATGAACTTAAAAGCATGAAATGATTTGATAAATTGTGAACAGTTTACTGAGTCAGAGTTATATTCAGAAGACTTCCTCAGTGAAAACATGGCATGATGTGTGGGATAAGCTCTTCTCTGCTTGTTAGTCAGATTAATACATTCTAGTCACTACAGTACTACCTAGTATAATGTTTTCTTGTATAAAACTATTTAGAAAACATGCCATATTGGCTTTAGTTATGCTATATAACTAATATTTTTGTCGTGTATTTAAACAATATAATTATTTTTAAAAACTACTGAAGACTAATAATCGGATTGAATAAGAATCATAGGTTTGAATTTTGACCCACTGTTTTTTGCCTTGATGAGTCAAGTGACTTACATGAAGCCATTTCTAGATCAAACACTGGAAAGCAGGATCACCCAATAGTAAGAGTAATAGCACAACTTAAACACAGCTCTGTCGCAAGCATTGGTCAGTTCCTAGTGATATAGCCCTTGCTAGACTGTCTCCACTCTTCCATGGGGGGATGCTGTCTTCCAAGCATGTGTCATCAGTTTAAAATCTCAGTGTAAACTGGATTAAATGTCACACTGTGATGTCACAGTGAAAGTTCTGCATATTGCTGATTATTATACCCTGCACTAATAATGTAAATATCCTTTTCTCATAACCCAATTTATTACCCAGCCACTATTGTAAAAGTCCATTGTGATCGATTGTTTTCATCCAGAAGTTTTATAATGACAACTAAAGTGCAGATCACTCAGCAATCATGAATCACTTAACAATTATGAGTGAACAAATTTTATTAAATCAATTTTTGCATACATTTTTAGAATAATAAATTTTTTTGTATGATCAGTAAAGGTGCTTACATCAAGTACATGACCATGAAGACTTACACTTTAGTGTGAAATGATAAATGACTTTTTCAGTGACTTCTGATAAACCAATTTTTTTCTTCTCTTTTCTTCATAACATTCTATTTCTTGGTTTGTTTTGAAAAGATTATATTTTGTTTTTAAAGTGTTAATATTCTAGTTGCTAAATTGTGTCTGCTTGGTAAATAGGCTGCAGAAGAACTCCTATCCATTAGAACAGAACTGAAATTGGATGTAAAACCTAAGTAATGGTACCATATGATTCCATTGAATTTTTATTCTGATAATATCTGTAAATTACATGCAATTATTATAATGTAGCATAAGATCATATTGTCAATCTGGGGGTGGATATACATAAAGTGATTCTGTTTTAGTATACAAAACACCAAGTCCAATCAGGAACTCCTCAGTAGTTTGGTTTCATTACAAAAAGGAAGGTCCAACAGACGCCAAACTAGACTTGAATTTTATGGAGAAATGACTGCTTTTGGAATGATTTGGGAGAAATTATATCAGAACTGGGAGAAATGACAGAGAAGCAAGAAATGCAATATATATATATATATATATATATATAGAGAGAGAGAGAGAGAGAGAGAGAGAGAGAGAGAGAGAGAGAGAGATTGATAGATAGATTTGTGTGTACATGCACTGGTTCACCTATTTGAACTGTGACTATTTCTCCTTCATGTCTGCATTTAACATTGGTTTAAGCAGTATTTCTGCTTCAGACAGAAATCCTGAGTTGTATGTATAATATAAACACATTTTGTAAGTGTATAAATGTACATATATATTTATGATATTCATATGCAGTGTATTCATACTGGAAAGTGTCTATATTTGGATGCAGTGTATTTTGGCAATATGACTTCATAAAGAGCAAAGCAGAAGTTTGCATTGTGATTAATTTTATTTCACGAGAATACCTGGATGATTGTATTTTCTAATTATAGGTAAAAATACTTTATCAACTGCCACTTAAACAGTTGCTATGTATGTTCTATATTTTGTGTATTATCATTGATGATCATAGTGTAAAGGTTACTGAGTTGATAATATTTTTAATACTGGTTTTCTAAATGAATGGGTTTGTACTGTAGTATGAGTCATTGTAATAGTGCATAGAGCCATTTTTTAAGTTTCAAGGTTGAGTTATCCATGTAAACATCGTGTGATCTAACTGCAGGTCACAAGTTGTTTCTAAAAGGCTAAGCTGATGGAATTTTAGACTCACTAATGATGAGCAGCTGACCTTGTTTGCCAGTTTGATGTGCAATGTAAATGAGTCATTGAACCGTCTTTATTTTGAATTGCATATTAGTTATTTATGTAAGAGAATTATTACATAGAATTGGGCATTCTTAGTACCACCATTCTTGGAAATTATTCAGTTATATTGATAGGAATTCATTTATTTAATTTAATCATTTGTTGGAATTACATTGTTCAAAATATTTCAGATTATTTGGAATAATAGCTGTCATGAAAATAATGTGAATTAATGACAGACTATATGGATATCTAATAGCTGTCACAGAATTACTGCGAAATCACTTAAGGGCATTTATAGCAGTTATGGAATTAATGTGAATTTATATAAAGACATTTTGGGATTATATCATAGTGATTCTTTTGTACTGTTAATACATCAGTACACTACAGAACATCATTCGGAATACCTTTGGACCTCTTTCAGATTACTCGATTCTTTAGGAATTGATAGAACATTTCAGACTTTACATTTTCATTCACCTTACTCCAAGTTATTTTTAATTCACTTTTTATTTTGGAAAGTAAATTTTAGTTTTAATTCAAAAAAACTTTGTGGCTTTTACTCTTTCTTGTTACTTATATGAAGACAACAGAGTTTTGACACAAGTTTAATTTTTTATTAAACTTCACTAGAAAATTGCAGTCAAAAACATTTCTAAGCTAGTTTGAATCAACCCCTTTACAGGGGTCTTCATACAGCAGTGTTCATACCAAAGTAATCACTGATGAGTAACGTCAACTTTACAGCTTTACTGCATATTTAGGGGATGGATTCAAAATATAATTTGAAGCTTTTTGACTGTCAGTTTTTGGTGAAGTTTTTACAAGTATAAAAATTAAATTGCTTGGTCTAGTGGCGGTTGTTTAGCTGTTTATACCTATTTGTAATTACAACAATGATATTTAGGTAATTCATTACTTCAACTATTCATCAGTGATGAACTTAACCATTTTTTTCTTTTTTGTTTTATAACAATCCCTTGAGAGGACTGAACAATTATGGTTTTGTTCTCTTAATATTGTCATGTATTGGCTGGAGATCATTTGTTTTTTGTAGATTTTCACAGAAATCATTGATGTAAGAAAACCTTGATGTTACATTGCCTTATGAATTCCACAACATATCTTTGTCTTGAACATTTTTGACCTAAACATTGTTATATTAATGCTAAATCGGTAACCACATATTTAGACTTTGCTTTCTATGAATTTGATTTTAATTTATTTGTCCAATGAATCATGAAAACAGAGTCTAATGAAGAGGTACTTTTAAGACATAGTGATGTTTACCATTATTACCCCTTGGGCATCTTCACTTGTGAAGAAAATAATGCAAATACAGCAATTAAACTCTTCAAAAAATATATTAAGAAAGCACTTTCACCAATTCTATCCTTAAAATCACAAATTGTTATTTAGATATTGATGTCTTAGTTTTGAAGCACAAGTTGGTATGTTTTCGTTATCAAATGATAACTTGCAGAAAAATCGGGTAGTGATATCAGGTGGGGGAAAGAATTAAAGGTCTGTGAGCTATTAAAATACACCACTCCCTCGATAACTCATGCAATGATAACTCGCAAAGCCGCTTATAACGTGGGGTCAGGTGTGGATCCCGTTTTTAAAACCAGAAATTACCCCAAAAATAGATCCCTATTTTATGAACTTTATGGAAATTGCGATCAAAATTAGCTACAAAAACTTTGATCTGTCGCTAGTTTTATCGTTGAAAACGGTAGATAGGACCAGGAAATTTTAATCAACATTATAAAATACCAAATTTTAAAATAAGTCGTACCATTTTTTTACATTTTCTTTCCAAGTGACATTCCTAGCACACCGCAATTAACGATATGTAAGGAAATTTCGATCAATGAAAATGTCACTTATGCCGAGTGGAGGCAGTACTTTAATAAATAAATACAAATTAAATAATCTTTTTATCAATTGAAATTTGTGTTCTAGTTCTATCTTCTAGTTCCTTTTAAGTGTAATGATCATAAATGCAATGTGTCCTCTTGTAATTAAACGTAAAATGTGTCAATCTACTGTAACAGCTATGTCCGCAAGCATTTCTCTGAGAACCTATTTAGGTGCTGACCGTGTTTTGATAACTGACTTGCAGAAGTATTTGTTGCATTGTTGCACTGAATTAAAAGCTGGCCTCCTTTGTATTATCACGTTAATTATGTCTTTTGAATCAAATAATGGAGGTGAAATAAAAGAAAAGTTAAATGGCACGAAAATCCTACAAACTTAAAATCTAGCTGCCCCAGTTGTATGTCGGGTGAACTCGCTTCGGTTGATCAATTGAACACTGTTATAAATGTTATTGTGCATGTAACATAAACTACCTTAAATTAACCGACTCATTGGTAACTGTGATCAAAGATAGCACGGCAACCAAGTGAAAAGAATACTATACTTCGTAAAATAAAGAGCTTGGTTTCACAGATACTGACTATTGTGGGCAAGCGAGTTTCAGAGAATTCTTGAACTGGCACTTTGAGATATCCTCAAGAATGATAAAAGGTTTCATTATTACTTCCAGTGAAATCACGATATCAATACTGTACTAATTGAACAGCACAAAAATTGAGATTTCATGTAGACGATTGTCTCACGAAAATTTCGCTTTTTTAACAAAAGGAATCTTGTTTGGTGGTGTATCAACAGTTAGTCTAGTTCCCTGCTCTTTTCACTCCCCGTTTGGCAGGATACAATGCCATGCCACTCCGGGAACCAGACTCATCAAGAAAACAAAAAGCAGTGACGTAATGCACACATGTTTTCGTGTAAACGTAATGGTTGTTGAAACCAGTTGGAGCGATCTTTCACATGTTGGACATTTCGAAAATAAATGTTATTTAAGCAGAATAATGAGGAACTTCAATAGAAAAAGTGTGTTATTAAAAGTTATTATCGACATGAATGTAAAATGAGGATTCTGTCATTAAACAGCGAAGTTCCCTACCCCGACACCCCCCCGCTGTTTTCTCGATGTCCAAGCAATTGTTTTCAATTTTTGGAGGTCCCTCGGTAACTTGCACCCTCTCTAATAGCGCGGTCTGTGTTTGTGGACCCCGTTGTGCGCGAGTTATCGAGGGAGTGGTGTACATGCCTGTGAATTTGCACGAGTTTTGTTGGCGCAGTTGGTATGAACACCTGTCTAGGTCACATGCAATACATTTTACCAGGGCTACAGCACTACTTGGCTGGGATGAGGGAGCATCTCAAAAGCTATACACTGTTGTCTCAGTGTTCATATAAAAAAGATGACACGGCAAAGTTGTTTTTGCTTTCCTAATAGAAAAGGCGAAGTTTCCATTTTATGGTGACTTAGTAGCCTATTTCACCTGATAGCATGAACCCTGTTCCAGCAACCTTAAAAAATTTTGACATGACAAAATGTGTCTGCCAAATTTATAAGAAATATGTCTTAAGAGGTCTTGTTAAATAAATTTGTATTATGTCAGCCCCAAATCAAAATCTTGTAGAGCCTGTACTTTTATTTCTGGAACCCATTCCTCGTATTTTGATAGGCCTGTATTCATTCTTAATATCATGCAGAGGTCATCATTTGAATTATGTTAATGTTTACATGTATTCTGCTGATGATTTCAGCTGATTCCCATTGCCAGTCATCAGATGTTTTCTGTGTAAAATGGATTTAGCTTGCTGTTTTAAACTCTTTGAGTGAAAACACATGACAAGCAAACATGAAAAGTGACAGCAACATACAGACTGGCACAAGGACAAAGGACTTTATATAAATTTTATTTCAGTATATAATTTTGAGAAGCATTTTGACTTCTCAGCATTTTGCTGTGAATTACTAGCAAATTTTGCAGAACTTGTATTTTGAGGAGTGTGATTGCTCTTGTGTCCGGTCATGTTCCTTAAATTGCTTCCAGGAGAGCAATCAGTTGCTTTCCCCAATCTTATTGCTCAAATCAAAGATTTCCAGATGTTTTTTGAACAAACTTCTCAATCTTTGTCTCCGATTTCATGGCATTTGCCTTTCACAAATACAGATATGTTCACAGGTTCTGCCATTTTGATACATGAAATGCACCATAAATGATAATGACATAAATATTTGAGGAGAATGAATAACTCTTTTCAACACTACCACTACCAGGAGAGCTGTTTGGAGCTTTCTTGCTTTTTACAAAACACATGTCCTGATGTTGGATAGCTCCTTCCATTGAATGTGGGAAGAGTGCAGATATCACATACAGATTTACCTTGAAAGAAGAAAGAATTTAATGTCAGTTATTTACATTGAAATAAATAAAGAACTAAAAGTATAATTTTCTTGTAAACAGAACAGAACAAAAAAACCATTCTAAGTATTTTCCCAGCAGAATTTGATCAGGCCTCTTAAGAAAGCATCAAGGGGTCTTAGGCCTCTGGCGCATATCCCTAAATAATAGATTGAACCCTGATTACACTCCATTGACACAGTGCTGCTGCTGCAGTGTGTGACTGTCTTGTCCAACAATTCTCTGCACACTTCAGTGATGATGTCACAGTTACATGATAAAGAGTCTTGCTGTTTGTGTCGAGCACCTCCAGAGGTTTTTGTGCAAGATAAATTCTTATTTTTTTCAATGTATTGTAAAAGGAGCTGAAATGTTAATATTGAATGATTTATTGAGTTTTCAGGCAGAGGGGTCGTGGGGGCATGGGACCAATGAGAGGGGGCATGCGACCACCCTTCAAGCCAAATATCCCGTAAGTGACTGTCATCATTTTTAAAAGTTATTTATTTTAAGATGTATACATGTTGGCGTATATGAAACTTGTTGAATGGTTTGATTAGTTGTAATTAAGATTAGTACAGACCCTGAAATGACCAGTCATACCAGTTAGATGAAAATGGGGCACAGAGGAGAGGATTATTATGATTTGAAGGAAAAAATGCAAATGCAAAACAGAGATTAGTAACAAATTAAAATTAAATGAAAGTTGAATGCTTGTCATGAATGATTTTACAAATTTATTTACCTGTATTTCAGACTGTCACTTAATTTCCATGATGAAAACCTGCTTGTTTGATAGATGGGAATCATATGCTTTACATTGATAAATTTTTACAGCATAAAAGCTATAAAATTGTTCTAACATCCACTTTGTATCTATACAGATTTTATTTGAACGAAATGAAATAAGAAATAAAATTTGTAGACAATTCTTCAACAATTTTTTTATGCCCTCTGTTATGAATTCTTGTTTGTAGGAGAATGTTGTGTCCAGATAATATACTTATTGATTTTAATTTATTAGATTAGGAGTCCCTACATTCATGGACCGCCAAAAATACTTAAAAGAAACAGAATCATTTGTTCTAAGCATGGTTAATACCTGAGGAATAGTAGTGGTTCTTATACATCCGGTGTTGGGAACCTCAACATGCTGACTGTAAATTTAAATGATGTGAGTGAACCAATCAGATATAGTAGACTAAAGGGCTAACAATGAATGAGAGGTGGAGTCAGAAATTAAGTGAGGAACTTGAGCATCTGTAGGAACTTCATTCAGTTAGGCAGTGGACTAGAGAATTCAGAGAGAGAAGACATTTTAGCATCAAAAGTGTGTGACCACTATGTTCTTGGTACAAGGAACTGGAGTGGGTGGAAGTGGATTCAAAGAAAAAGTCATGTGGGATTGGATTGACTCATGAAAAAACTTGGAATTGAGAGTTTGAGAGCTTCAAGAGGAAGCTTCTCAGGGTGCCACACATGAGCAGCCCAGAGATAGAAAGGAAGAGATGGGTAGAAGTGGAAGGAAGGATAGATGTGGAAAGAAAGGAGAAACATGAGTGCCAGAACGACCAAAGAACAATCATCACTTTCACAAATAAAGCATAGACTTCCATATGATGAGCATATTTTAATTGGAGTTCGACCAACTAGGTCAGATGTTATGAGAATATTATTCATTTGAGATTGAGAACTTGTTATTATTATATTTACTAATTACATTTGATTTTTTTTATAAAATTTTTTACATCTGTTGAGTGTTGAGTTTTATATGTGTTCAGAGTGTTAGCTTTGGTTGACTGGGAGCTCAGATATTTAATGTACACCTGCCTGCTGTATTATTCATGATTCTGTAGAGGGGTCATGACACGTTCCATAAGGCAGTTCATATTATGTCATTTTTCAGACTGTATAACTCAGTGTCTACAATCTACCGTTATCAAATTTTTGATGGCTTGCACTTGGGCTAATGAAGAAGCCATATCAATTTCATGGTCAAAAGTCAAGGTCACTGACTAAAAGAAAACAAAATGGTTTTCACACAATAACTTAAGTTCTGCAGCATCTACATTTACCCAACTTTTGTGGGTGGCTTGATCTTGGGGTAAGGGAAAAACATTTTGATTTACGGTTCAAGGTCAATATCACTTTGGCAGAATGAAGAAAAATGGTTCTGCACAATAACTTGTTCTTCATTTAAAATTACCAAACTTTGTGGATGGTTTGCACCTGGGTTAAGAATGAACTCTATTGGTTTCAGGGTCAAATGGGTAAAGATAAAGGTCAGTAAGACAAAGAAGAAAATAATTTCCACATTAGTTCTAGATCAAATACCTGGACCATATTTTCTTTTCATTTGTATTGTACTTGGGATAAAGATAAAGAACTTATTGATTTGAGAGTCACTTGGACTACAAGAAGAGAAATGGTTGTATACCTCAGAAATGGGCTAATTTTTGAATGGCTTACACATGGGATAAGGAAGAAACTTGTGATTTTGGAGTAAAAGGGTTGGAAGCCAAGGTCAAGATGAAATATTGTTTCTGAACAGAAATTTCAGTTAATGAGCATGTACCTTCACCAACATATGTGGATGACTTGTACTTTTGGTTAGGAGAAACAACATATTGATTTTGGGATGAAAAGGTCAAAGATCAAAAGTTATTGTGGCTCAAAGAAAGTGGGTTTTGCAGAATAACTTTTGTTCTATGGTAAGTTTCTTGGCTATACTTTGTGGAAGGTTTGCACTTAAAGGCAGACCTTGATACTATATAGTGCAGTTGGGAATCTTAATTTGTTCATTTCATGTATACTGCAAAGACTTCATGCATATTCATTCACTGGATCAGTGGCCATCTGGAAAATCTTGTTATCAAAACTTATCATGAATGAATGACCCTGTCAGCATGAATTGTTTCACAGAAAGGTATCTTATGATGTATGGTTGGTCCTAAACAAAAATGGCACCAATCTGACCTCAAATAATGCCACCAATGTGGACATCTTGGAAAATCTTCTTATAGCTACTTCCAGATGACTGGTCATAATGACATCATACTTTCACCAGAAGACTTTTTAAAATGTCTGGGTGGTCCTAAATGGAAATGGTATGAATCTGATATCCAATATGGCCACAGGAGCAGACGTCTTGAAAATCTTGTTACCGTTCTCCTCCAAAATGGAAGCATATCAACTTGGGGTTTTGACCAGAAGATTTTTATAATGCCTGTTGGTCCTTAAATAAAATTGTGCTGATTTGACATTTAATATGGCCATCAAGGTGACCATTTTGACAGTCTTATTGCTATTCATCTTAAATGGAAAGTTGTTTTGACCAGGGGTCCTTGTGGTGGCCAGCTTTAAAATACTGTTATCTCCCAGATGGATGGTTATTATGACATGGAATTTTTTTCCACCAATATACTTCTTATGATACCTAGTTGGTCCTGATGCATCCAGTATGATTGCCACAATGACTGTTGTGAAAATCTTGCTGTTGCTACTTCCCTTGAATGGAGGATCATATTGAAATGGGATTTTCACCCAATGACTTTTAATAATTTATGCTTGATCCTAAATGAAAATGATTCCAGTTTGACATCCAGTATGTTCAATGCAGCAGCTAATTTGAAAATCTTGTTTTTGCTGAAGAATATCAGACGGTTTTAACATTCAGCATTTAAAAGGAAGAAGTGGTCTTATCTTGAATTCCTGGAAATTCCTTTTGGCGATTAAAGCACCAGTCTCTTTGAGAAAATCATGTTTGTGGGAAAATAAATTGTTTGTCTTGTGAAAAAAAGAGTAAAGATTTACATATCTTTACATGTCATGAGCAGTCTTAATCACCACTCTCTCTTACTCTTTTGGCAGAAGAATTCATTGATTTGGTAGATAGCATTTTCATTTGACATTTAGCTGATAATGAAATTGTTGATTCATGATGTTCTGTTTTCCATGACTAGTCCTACATCCAACAATATATGCAGTCAGAAAACAATCCAGAGAAACTTCACATTCTGCAATGGTAGAACAGTGGTGATTTAAATTTTAAATTAAGATTCTCCTAGCAATATCATACAGACTCGGCATGAAAACTGCTGAAGTCGTACATGTACAATTAAACTTTAAATATCTTGATAACTGTTGATTGCATTGAGTCAGAATAGTAAAATGTTGCAAAATATATATAAGAAAATAGTGATTTCTGCACATTAAATCAATTTTCCTGAAGACAACATACCTGACCAGAACCAGGTTTGAAGTTAGGATATTTGTTTTTTAATGACTGTTGACTGATCCTGTAAGTCATGATAATGTGAAAATCAAACAGAAGTCAGTTCTGCATCTGATTCAGCATATCCTATTCATTAATATCAACTGTAAATGGTAGCAACAAGTTCATGTTCATTTTCTGAATCTCATTCATCGTCAGTTGTAGGTCCAAAAGGCTTAGCTTCAGGCCTTTTTTTTTTTCCAACTGCATGCCACAGCTTTATGGCATCTCTTGGGTTATAGTCCTTAATGCGTGGTAAGTTTAGGAGGACCATCATTAGTATGATTCCAAGAATTTATGGAAGTTTTTACACCCATCAGTGAATTATAAAAAAGTATCCTGCAGACGTTTGTATTTCTCCAAATATTCAGTTCAGAAAATGCACATCACATCCATTCCTGGGTCATATTTCAATCGCTCGTCTGCATTTACCCATGATTTCTGGTACTGTCATACTCTTTATCATGTTTACAGTTGCCCTCTCTCGTCATCAGATTTCTTACATTCTGTGGTGGCTGCATACTGTGTAAAACCTATTATCAGACTTTACCGTTTGACACTCTATATTCAGTATTGTGGTGAGGTGCTGTAAAATGCATGGAGTTAAGAGTTAGGGTGAAGTCATCCAAAATTGGGGTGGAGAAATCTGAGCCGGCAGAATTTCCCTACACATCCATCTTACATTTTATGTGCAGTCAACATTACTCATCTGAACCTTGTTTAGTCAGATTGTTGCAGTGCACATAATGTGTATTGACCATTTTCTACTCAGGTCTTTGGACATTTGATTTAATCCCACTACTCAGCAATAATTAAATGTTGCAGCCATATCCAGATCTAGGCTATCAGTGTTACTTGGTGTAGACTTGCTTGATTTAAAGTTGCCACCTGCTTTGAGGATTGATGTTGCACAGGCTGAAAGCCCTGTTGGGGTCAAATGTAATATTCATTGTTGTCCACAAATATGTCATTGCCAGTAATGTTGAGGGTAATTTGAACCCAGTGAGTGGAGTGCAAAATGTGCCAGTATTTAAGCAGCATTCTCCACCAGTACAAGTGTAATATGATCCATCTCTTTTGTGTATACTGTAACTTGAAGAATATATCTGATGCTCATTGAGACACCTCTTTGGATGCCAGGATGTTGAACATAATTTTTATCTGGTGAGTGTAGTACAAGAGCCAAAATTTCGCCAAGATATGTCACCCAACTGCACTAAGCAGCACCCTCCACCAGCACAAGAGTTTAACTTATTCAATCCACTTTGTATATATTGAAGTTGATGTGAATCACATGATAGGAAAGAGACATTTCTCATTGCTCACTCGTTTATCAAAACCATTTTCATGTCACTTGATTAGTCTAAATTTTACAGGTTTCACTTTATACCCTTTTACCCCAGATAATTGAAGTATTGATCTTTGGATTGGGTGGTGGATCATTATTTGCTTTACACAGCTGGGATCCCTATTTTAATTTCTAAGTGTTCAGTCAATTTCAGTCTTAAAATCCACAGATAACATTATTTTTATCATGGTGCTACAGTAAAAATAAAAAAGGTTTGATTTAAATCTATTTTATCTACTTCTCTGATGCTGAGTCACCAGACATAAAGCTGGTATGGATGGTTATGACATCTTGGAACTACTGCCACAGATGTGTTATAATTTCTTTTGTTTTATAGAAACTAATATATTTGAAGCCATTTTTCATTCATTTTTTTTTTTTTCTTTTTCAGATTCAAAACCTTTATCCCTCATGTCCCATTTGATCTTGTACAGGTTAGTATGATGCTCTTGGCTATCAAATTTAACTTACGTATTTCATATATGTGTATTTGTCAAGTTTTTTTTGTGAAAATTTCATAATAAAGTTGTATCTTATTTTTGTTCTGTGTAAAAGAATATTAAAATTTGGAATGAGAATGTATACTAAAATCCTTATTCAGGCAGTTCTGCTAAATGTTTTTCACTGGCTATTCATAAAACAGGCATTTGTATGCCTCTTTATGTATAAACTATTATCCCAGTAAGTTTGTCTGTCTGCCCAGTTATGTTACATAGGATGGGCATTTATGTTCATAAACAATTTTCTAGCTTTTACTAATTTGAAATAGCCCTGGTGGCTTAAGTAGAGTGTCTGTCTCGGATGTAGGAGGTCAGGTGTTGGAACCCTGGCAGAGTCATACCAAAGACTTATAAAAATGGTACTAGCAGCTGCCCTCACATGGCACTCAGCATTAACAGGTTAGTGTTAGGACTGGTCCACCTAGTGTCAGGATAATGTGACTGGGTGTTGCATGATGCTACATGTCTGCAACATGATGCCCCAGTGCTAGAATGAAATCGTTGATTCATGGAGAGTCAAATCCTACATGATGTTAAATTGTAGGAGTGGAAAATTCAATGCTAAATGACATTGTGTTTCTGTATTTACCGTAATGTTATTTTTCGTACACGAAAAATAATTATTAATTTTGGTGTATGAAAAATTATATGTAAAATAAATAATTATCATTTTGTGGTAATGACCGTGTACGAAAAATAAAGGGATCATACCCGAACAAGGTCAGTGGAACACACGACACTCGACAACCTAACGTACAAAACAAATGTACAAATTCTGTCTCATTCTGCTCTCAACTCAAGAATCTGATTGTTGTTATGAGAGAGAGAGAGAGAGAGAGAGAGAGAGAGAGAGAGAATAATCTTTATTGTTCAGGAATCAGTTACCTGTCAGTTGTGTTATTCCTTACGTAAACACTACAAGGGCACTATTATATTCCATTGGCAATTAAAACCTGAATAAATAAATCGTTTTTGTTGTAACGGTAATTATGGGATCCATTGTCAGTAGGCCACATGGCTATGCAGACGTAATGTACATGCTAATTAAATACTCGCTGACCTTTAGCTTGGTCTTTTCCAGTAAATACTGGATTGAAGACCAGATTCACCTCAGCAGATCAAATTAAGGAGGCTTTGTTTAGGGAAATGAGGCTACCGATAGGGTGTTGAAAATGTGTACAACAAGCCCATTAGTTCAAGAACAATATTAATCTACTGATACTTGTGCTGAAGCCATTAAAAAAAAATCGCAAATGAATTTAAGAGAGAGAGAGAGAGAGAACAACAAAGCAACGTTTATCAAAAAATATTTTTATATTATAAACACAAACAATTTGTGATCCAACATTGGACGAATGCACAAAACTAACTGGGTTTTTATAGTTTTTACTGCATTACTGTATCGAAACAATAAGATTAATTGCCCAGTGGTCTGTGGTCTTCACTTCATCCTCTACTGAGATATTATTTTCACTGGATAAATAAACTCAAATGGCTTCAGAACTCATTTTCAAATGCGCGCGTTTCTTGGCTACAGACTGATGTAATAAAGAGCGCTCATTAACGGTGTTGTCCAGCTGTTAATGAATAACGGTATATATTGAAATGACAACAACAAAACAAAAACATCAATCATTATATTTTCTCACCAATACAAAAGACAAAGAAGGGCAATATGATGAATGCGAATAGATTCTCATTTAACAAAACATTTGCCCTTTCCGAGTAAGCTGAGCAAAGGGCTTTCAACACACTTATAATTGGTGAATATTTCTTTACCAGTAGTTGTTTATTTTCTTTTTCATTATTAGATGCCTCAGTTATGCATTTATGCGAAGATATCAGATAATTGGGTTTGTGTTTCATTGAGGAAACAAATATTTATATTTCTCATGTGGGATGATACCAAATATTCTTGGCAAAGAATAAATTGGTCGTTTTGCGTATCTAAGTGATACATTGTTTTATGTAAGAAAAATAATAGGTTGACCCCCAAAAAATGTGAAGTTTGTGTACGAAAAAATATGATAGCTTTAATTAATTATTATTTTTATGGCTTGATGGTGTACTAAAAATTAAAGGGTACAAAAAATAACATTAAATACGGTATTAAAATAAATATAAAATGTCAATAAAGATATCTTGATCCTGTCACATATGTAATATATATATATTTGTACAGGTTATTCTTGAAAGAATTAAATTTTAGCATATTTAATCAACTTGTTCACCTATGTGTTTAGTCTGTTCTTTGCCACATGTGCCTTAAAGCAGAAAGTGAATCATCTGTGTATGAATTTGTATGTATATGTGTGGTAATTCTCATGCCTCCCAGAATGGGCAGAGTGGTGGGAAAGTCAGAAGCTAGAATGTAACAAAAAAATATTTTTAAATGGCATTTTACTCGCTATTAAGAGTCCAGTTTTAAAACAAAAGAATTGCTTGTTAAACATTATGAAAACAGTACATTGTTCTCATTTTGAATCTGCATAACTGTCTTGGGTGTGAATGTAAAAAATAAGTGACAAACTGCACCAAATATGAGATGTAGATTTGTTGTTGATGTTCTCTCTTCCTACTAGATTGAGAGGAGATACTGAATAAATTCAATTTACATTACTTGTATTATGGAAAATAACTCCATTGGATGACTTTGCTTGCATTGTCTGCTAAATTGTGGAACATACGTAAATGCATGCATACAAACATACAATGATACGTACATACTGTATATACTCGCGTATAAGCCAAATAATTTAGGAAACAATAAAGGCCTGGAAGGGGGGGGGTCGGCTTATCCGCGGGCCAGTGTCTAAACTTGACAGTTTTTAAGTCTTTTTGTTGACTACTGTAAAGGCTGTAAATCTTGGGACACGAAAAAATAATTTTTTTCTGTGTCTTAAGACATATGCATGTAAAAAAAAAATCATTTTCGGTGACACGACACTTATTAAACTGTTATCAAGTACTATGATTGATTTTGTTATTATTTTGCATGTGCGTATTTTCTGATTTCTCCATTTTGAAATTAAATAATGGTAAATCTTCATCATCAGTCCCATAGTCTGGTAGACCGTTGGGGCACTGCACAAGACGGAACAACCAGCTTCCTCCATTCCTCTCGATTTTCCGTCTTTCTCAGTGAGTTGCTCCATGTCAAGCCTGTCCACTCTTGAATGTTGTCTTCCCACCTCTTTCTCTGTCTGCCTCTCTTCTTCCTTGTACAGTGCCTTGCAGGATTGTCTTGGCAAGTCCTGATGATTGTGAGACATGCCCATATCACTGCAGTTTACATTTTTTTACTGAGGTCAGGAGGTCTTCGTGAGGCCCAATGGCTTGTCTGATCCTTTGCTGTATTTTTTCATTGGTGACACAGTCTTTGTATGAGATGCTGAGGATCTTTTGGAAGCATCTCATCTCTGTGGCCTGTATCCTTTTCTCTAAGTCAGCTGTTATAATCCATGATTCACAGGCGTAGAGAAATATGGAGATCACCAGTGAGTGCATCAGTCTTAATGGTAAATAGAGACTTCATAATTTGCGGGCCAGTAGAGTTCACCCGGGAGACCAGGCTAAACTATAATGTACAGTACTTACACAGTGCAAAGCATGCATAGAGTCACTTAAATCCTTATTTATTCGCAAACAGATGCAGAGTTTGCTTTATTCATTGTTTCGACCAAATTGCATTCTTCCAGATAACATTTCAGCTAGTCCTTAATAGCTGTTTCATTTACGTTGAATCATGCGCTCAAGAGTTACTCATTTTCAGTGATATAAGCAATCCTACCAACTGACGTAATATTTAAAAAAAGGTACCCACATTTAATTGTACAAGGCACATAACCAGCATAACTTACATGTTCACAAAGAGTGGTAATAATGAAGGCTAAAATTCTCATTATAGATCAACTAAGATCATCATCAATCTATGTTAGTTTTGTGTTTTGGCTGAACAACATCATAACTTTCCACACAATTTAAAGCTTGACATTCTGCGTCTCCTTTGTTTATAGTTGGTGGATTTGTCTTTCGTTTTCCGACAGCAATACAGGCCAGTTATTCATTAAAACCCCGAAACTGGCTTGTGTTAAGAGGGAATTTTGACTGGCAACTATACCAGTACATTGATGTGTAATTGCCTTTCATTCCTTAATATTAGCACGATTACCGTAGTTTTCTAAAGTGGGATGTAAGGCATACCTGTCAACTTTTCAAAAGCCAAGTAGGGAGACTGAATAAAAAAATAGACTGGGACCTAAAATCGGGAGGTTTTTCGCGGCATTTTTAAAGCCTTGCTTTCACTAAATATTGATCTATCTTCCGGATCTAATATGGGCGAAATTCACGAAGGGCACACGGTTTCTCCCTATGATGCGCCTTATTTTCCCCCAGGACGTGCCCTTTTTTTCATATTCTGGTCAGCTATGGCCAAACTGCACAATGGCTAAAGGTTAGTCTTAAATAAATAAGCAAGAAAGCCAGTGTGACTAATTAAGAGTAAATCCTGACTGATGCAACTATTTTGTGAAAACTACTGGCCTTCTGTCATGATTTGAAGAAACCATGTTCTGCACTACTGTGTGTTACGCAAACACCAGCGATTGATTGGCAAATAAAGGATTACCAATTTTGTTGAACTAAAGGTACCTTAGTAGGCAGCCTCACAGTATCGTACATGTGGCAACTATTTTCCCCTCGTCTATCCGACCTTATTCCCTTATTGTCAACTCGTAAGGCATTTAGAATTGTTTACTATAAAACATACGTATTCTGAATTAGTTTTTTGAGGACACACATGCTGCGTGGTATGTATTTTCATTTTTAATTTAACGATGGCAATTAACATTCGTGTATACGGTATAAAAATGCCAGGTGCTCACTCCTGCAAGTTTCTTTTGTGGGAATGGAGCTACAGCATATAGAGCTACAGCGTTCACAGTGATCATAATTGGGATTGAAATTAATTGCCGACAATTTTATTGTTGTGGTTTATTTTTTGTTTATTTTCTAATTTTTGTATTGTTGTAGATTGTATTGTTGTATAATTTTTGAAGGATTATTTCTGAAATGTCATTATTGTATTTTGGAGATATTATTAAAGTTTAGTGCAGTGGTTTCCATGATTTGACTCCAAGGGTTGTACTGAAGTAAGCGGAATGTACTTCATTCAGCGCGTGATCAAACCTACAGTGTAAATGTGGTGGCGCCATTATGTAAATACGTTCAGTAGCGTAATTGTGAGCGTTGAATCAAACCATATTGTTGTTCGTTGTGTTGTCATACTGGGATCAAATTTTTATTTACAGTTTCAAGGCAAAATATAAATGTAATTACTGGTGCACTGATATAAAATGTCCAATGCAATAATGCATAAACAAACAATAATTGAGTCAAAAGGGAGAGGTAGTGTTACAGCAACTCACGATTGTTCAATTCTTGTCATTTTTCAATCAAATTATACACTAGGCAGAAACAATAAGAAAACAGAAAATTAAATAAATGACTTTCAAACCAGTTTATACCAATTCTTTTAAATATTCATACATGCCAAGCACAAGATAAGTATTCATGTACTTTTTGTAAATATAAGTTTTCCTAAATAAATGCATTTAGAACTTACCGCATACATCTTGTGATGTCTCGGAGCTGTGGGTCAGCTTATACGCGGGTCATGCACTTTTTAGTGTTTATACCTGTTCAGTTGGGGGGGGGTCAGCCTATGTATGAACGGGCTTCTACACGAGTATATACGGTACATACATGCATAATACATACATAAGATGGTGATACACAGGCAAGCACAATTTCATGGTCTAAGAGAGTTGGCATGTTTTGAACAGTTAGCATTTTCCTTGTAATATCAGTTGGGTAATGATGCTGAAATAATTAATGTTCAAGGCCTCTGATTATCTGTCTGGTAAATTTTCTGATCTCTTTATTTAGTTATTGTAGAAAATACTCTACCTGTAATTGATAGGTTACAAGATGAGCTTGGATTTGTTTTATTATTATTAAAATATTATGTATCCCTCCAATATAATATTAATATTTTATATTTTTATGTGTCTGCTACAAGTGGAAAGGTATGTTTTCAAACCTTGTAATGAAGCCTTTTAATGGTAGAATAATGCTAAGTTTTCTTGGAAAATCTTTCATCACATAAAATAAATCTAGTGCATAAAATATTTTTAATGATATTTGAGTTTGACAGTATTTATTTTCCAGTGAGACATTTAAAAATATACTTCAAGATTTTTTTATGGAAAAAATAATTTCAAAAAAGCTTGTTCCCTTTTAAGTTTTCTTCGAGCAACAATTTTGTCTGTATGGCAGATATAAATAGTTCTTTTTTTAAAAGAAAAAAAATCAAAGAATATGATTTCAACCTTTGGAATACTTACTAATCACTAGTATCAGTCAGGTTCATCATTATCTTTGTCAAGTTTAATATTTTGAATAAGAACTGATCAAATGAAAGTTTATACTGAACTAAATATATTGTAAACTCTTGTATGAGGAAATAAATGTGTCATCAATTACATCAGTAATATATTAATGTATGGGTTATAATAGAAGCCAGTATACAGTGATTTTCACCATATATTTCTGCAGGAATCCCTTTGCCCAACTCGTGAATTTGCAAAAGGTTCATTCTAAAGTTTAATAATACATTATCTATTCTGTTGGAGACCATCCATCCAATTAAGATTAGTGTGCAGATCAGTCTAAGCCTAGTACACTCTTGCTTTTTTCGATTTGACATTATTGGAAGCACTTGCGTGACACATGATTCAGTCAACATATATGTCAGAGAGAACCATAAAAGTTCAATCTCTTTCCTTTCATACCCAGTCAGTCATGTTAAGGAGTGGTCATCATATGCTAATAATCAAGAGAGGCACACACTTGACATTTAACTAAATAATATAAATATATAAAAGTATTTTTTAATAAATTAACATGTGAGTTGTGTATATTATACAGTATATAGGCGATGACATTAAACCGAAGTAGAATAGCATAGGATAGCTAATTCTTACTGAGACATTCAAACTATTCCATTAATGATTCACATGTCAAACATTTTGCGAATTAATCTTTAATGTATTTTTTTATTTGTAGTATTTCAGCACTTATCATCATCAATCCCGTACCCAAGAGGTCATTGGTAAATTGTCGTGGTATTGTCATCATAAATTTCATCTGACTCCATTTCCTTGGCTTCACTGTCATATATGGGTGCTTATGTATAGACTGCTTTTGGGCTCTGTTAGTAACACTTTGAACATACAGTATGTGAAATCTATTAAAGGTTGCATGCAACTGAATATGTGTCTTCGCAGCAAGATCAAAAGGAGTTCAACTAACCACCCTCTTTTACATTTCAAACTCATGGCTCAATCAAAAGGTGGTCACATGGGAAAATAAAGAGAATGTTGCCATTGCAACTTAAAGGTATTAAGGTCAAATATTCACTGGAAGATGTAGAACTCAACTTTGCATTGAACAAGTACATGTACTAAATTTGTGGCTCGATCAAAAGGATTGTTAACTTGAAAATAAGTGAGTACTGCCTTTACAAGTCAGGGATTTTTGGGTAACAAGCACTGGCAGAAAATGTGGGAAATATCAGATTGGAATTAAAAATTGAACTTGTGGAAAAGGAAAATACAACTTAAAAAAACTTTTATTGCATCAAGTTCACTATTTATACAACAAAACAAATATTAATACAAATACAGATTGTTAGGACTTGCATGAAAATGGAAACAATATACATGCTTGCAAATACCCATGGTAAACAACATTGATGGACACTTCACTTTGCAGTGGGTAGTATTTAAATTACCTGTAATGTTTTAAAATCCAAATAAATGTAGATACAGGTAATGCGTAATGAATACCATCGTGTAGCAGATAAATGCAGTACATACCATGTACACATTTCTGAATAGGAATGGTGGTATCGAAGTGTAAAAATATTTGAATTCAAAGTATTTTTGTACTGCAGACATTTTGAGTTTCCAACATTACCAGTAGATTATCTGTTTCTTTTGTAAAGTCGCATTTATAAGATGACCTATATTCTGCATGAATTTTCTGTACAAAATGTCAACTTATGAACAAGTATATGCGGCACATTGATGATGTTATTATTATTACCTTGATGATGTTATTATTATTAGTTTATTCTCGGTCTCATAATAGTCATTTACACTTAATTGCTATTTATGACTGATGTAACATTGACATATTTTCTTCACATCTCCTTTCACTTTTGCTACCCATAAGTTGGCTTTTGATACCGTATCTAATTTCTTTGCAATGAAGAGTTTGAGAAAGGAGATAATTTTATGGGGAGGGTAGGACACTTACTGAAATTGCCTATTGCATTTTGAATAGACAAGTTACATAAAAGTTGGAAGCAGAATACTAAAATATTTCTTGAATGGAAGTAGGATGGGGTGGGGCTGGGTGCTATCTCAAAGCAAGATATAGTTAATTTAGAATTCTTGGAGTATTTGGAGGAAAATTACAAGACTTCAGGTGACTATTTTGACCTAAATTGCTTTAAATGTTAACTGATTTATTGCTTAGGGTTTGATTAGGCTGAAATTCGACCCCAATTTGGTTTTGTTTGCCTAACAAGACACATTTTAGTAACTTGACATCTCTTTGATTACCTATAAAGGAAATGTTAATATTTGCAGGTTATGGCCTATTGCGTGATTAACAGTAACTACATTGACTCTGGTTTGATAAAAAAAAGCATCTACCCAATTTACTGAGAAGCAAGGACAAATTTGAGGCATGTCACAAGGAGCATTGCCTTGAAAATAGGTGTGGCTGTAGGCTTACTCCACCCCATCAAACCCCACCCTAGCCCCACATTATGGGGTGCATGTACCCTCAACTACAAAGTGAATGGGGATGTCAAATTGACTGAGCTCCCACTTTTATGAGAATGCTGTTTCTAATCATTTGTATGTATATGTATTAGGTTTAACTATTTCTGTTTCTTCGACTTTCAGTGTGAAGCAAGTTTCCCAAGGGCCAGACCTGCTTCAGATGAGAGACAGTTTACAGATGTAAGAACTTCAATAATGACTTTTTTTGACATTATTTATGGTCAGCATGCAGAGCTACAGCGAGAAAATATTCAAATGTAGGGGATAGGCATCTTGCCAGATATGGGTACCTTTATTCAACTCATGGTTGTGGGACAGTTGACATTATTGAGAAGGTTTTGTTTTCAGCTCACCAGGTGGTGAGTACAAATAATAATAGTATAGTCTGGCATCCATCAACAGTTGCTATTTTCAGCTTATCAAAAACCACCAGACTCGTTCCACCAAGCTTGGCAAAGTGCATCTTAACATGAAGGCCTTTTCTGTTTGTAAATGTGATGCCAATCTGCCATCAAATATGGCCACCATTACTAAAAATAGCGAAACCATTTAATTACTCCCCCCAACCAAACAGAACTTGTTTAAATTTAACAGAAAGCATCATGGCATAAGGACTTGTCAGTTTGTTTAATTTGTATAAGTTATTCCGTTCTGTCTTCAGATATGGCTACTGTTCCAAAGGTAGTAAAACCTGTCTGTTATTCATCAACAGCTGTTATTTTCAGCTACTTATAAAAGAATAAAGCTACACCAATTTCAACACCAGACTTGGTGCAGAGCATAATGGCATAAAAGGCTTTCAAGTTTGTGCAAATGATGATAATTACCATCAAAGTGGCCACTGTTACTGAACAAAGAAAATCCTTCAAACAACTTCTTCAGAAGAACTGGATAAAATTTAACCAAACTTGACAGAAAGCAACATGGCAGGAAGATCTTACAAATGTTGCCAATCTGACATTAAATATCATCACTGTTATTAAAAAAGTGCTTTTGTATTATAGCTGTCAGGCAGTTGTCAGCCAGGCGAGCAATCTCAGGCACACTTGGGCATCTTGTTCAGCAATGCTTTGTATGTAGGCTTGACATGTAGGTCCAGGCCTTGTTGTTGATGATAATTTGGCATAAAAAATATATGCAGCTAACCAATATGCAACTTTTAAACCAGCCCTCAAAAACTGTAGCCATGAGTAACTCACAATTTGTTATGACAACTCGCTAGCCAAAGAATGCCAGTGGGGGTAGGGGATGGGTACGGGGGGAGGATGACATCAATTGTCAACATCGCATATATAATAGGTTCTTGTAAACAAAAAGAACTGACACTACATATTTGTCTTTGTTTTAATAATAATAAATACTTTGGTTTTATTACTTTTTTTAAACATAATAATTGCAGTTTTTATAAAAACATTTTACCTACCTATAAATCAGCCACTGTAAGCTTGCGCTTATGTCTGCCCATGTGACGTTTGCCTGGAGCTGTGAAATACCATTTGTCGATGGCTTGACTGGGATCATAAATCTTGGCTGGCAGTTCATTAACAACCAACTGTAACAGATCATGCAGGGTGGAAGTGTCTAAGAGCCAATCTTTGTTTTGTTTTAGTTCTGTTTACAAAACCCTTGCTTACACGATGCAGTTGAGACAGCAACACAAGCTTTGGCTTCTAGAAGCTTTTAATTATTTAGAATTTTTTTAAAATAGCTATATTAAATATCACTGTAAATAATAATTAATAATCCAAACACAGGATACCCAGTGAAGTGTGGGACGGATAAAAGACACTGTGAACACAAAATAGAAAAGAATGAACTTAAAACAAAGCACGCGGAAACTGACACACAGCACATGATACCCATGTGATGTCTGAGCAGGACAGGGTGCTTGCTGCTGACGCAATCAACTCTTCTGAATGCGTACTGATCCGAATATTGTTGAGTTACTTTGGTACAGATGCGCAGTTGACATTACGCCAAAAGGGGTTGGTATGTGTGCGTCGAATATGCCTCTATGCATGCCTCTCGCCCCGCCATGGTACACATTCAAGATGTTTAAGTACATTATTGTTATTCTAATTCTGTGTTCTCGGCAATTGCAACTCGTGTCTAAACTGAAAATGCTAGTCAAATTGATGCCAGTAAATAAGTTATGTTTTAAAAAGTAGATAGAAAGTCACGAGTTTGTGTGAAAAATATCGCCGTATGATAGCCTACTTGTTATTTTCTGAGCTCGCAAATGACATTTTTCCACTCGCAAATTGCGAGCTTGTGATAGGGATTTTCAAGGGTTGTTTTAAACCCTTTACATGTAAATTAGTTGTAAAAATATTCTAAAGATTTTAGTTGGAGTTTTAGAGCTTTGTGCATATGGAGGTATGGTACTACATTAATGATAACTCCATGACATTGTCAAAAGACATCAAAGCACTTTGGTATGGTACTACATTAATGATAACTCCATGACATTGTCAAAAGACATCAAAGCACTTTGCTTGTGAAAGGATGGGTTTACAGGCAAATTTACTCAAGGACAGTTCTAGTATTTGTGGACTTGGTTTTGAACACAAGTGACTTTCTTGTAAGAATTGCATACATTCTTCAACACCACTGTTTAGCATATTTTGAAAATTTGAGGTATATTTCCACTTTAGTGAAAGGTGAGTCATATAGTGTGGAAAAATTCGTGAGGTTTCTTTTTCTGAAAGCCCTGACCGTACATGTGACAGATCCAGGACATCAATTCAGTACATTTAAAAAATTTTGGTCAGTTGGTTGGCTTCTGAATCAGCAGGATATCCTGTCAACATTAATTTGACTCATTTTAAGGGTAATGAAAACAAAACAAGTTCATTGTTTGAAAAAATGAATAGATTTTTTTAAAATGCACAGTTTTAGTTTTCCTCTCAAGTTTACTGCCTCGAGTCCACTGATTAGATTTACTGTGATTAAGTTTCACACTTGCCCAGAGACTAGTAAGCCATCATGGACTACCTTTCATCCCTTTATTACTTATAATGCCTCTGTAAATATCCGGCCTTTGGCCTTAAACTCTCCAAATTACAATAATAAGGTAATCAATTTATAGCTTGTTGTGTACATGTCAGCCATTGAGTAACAGTTCTTAATTTAATTACTCCGAACACATCATGCACTGGTGGAACAGTTCCAGTCCCATTAGACATGCTTTGTCTTGATTTGGTAATGTGTGGATAGAATGTGTAAAAGTCGCATCTTTTTCCAATTAGTTTTTTAATATTTTACTTTTCAAGAGTAGTAGATTTCATCTATAAAACTTCATGTATGCTAGATGGCCTTTAAAATGGCATTTTTATCCTACAAGTTTTGGGGACTGGAGCAGTGGCTTAGTGGTTAGAGCATCCACCTTGGATGTGGAAGGACATGGGTTCAAACCCCAGCCACGTCATACCAAAGACTTATAAAAACGGTACTAACAGCTTCCTCACTTGACGCTCGGCATTAAGAGGTTAGTGTTGGGACTGGTCGGCCTGGTGTCAGGATAATGTTACTGGGTGAGACATGATGCTACGTGTCTGTCGCATGATGCCCCAGTGCTAGACATCACTATAAACTGCCTCCTGCAGGCATTGTAGCGATATGACTGAAAAATTGTTAAAGCTATGTTAAAAATCCAAATCACACACACAACTTTTGGTCAGGCTTTTGTCAGTTTTTGCATAGCTGTTTTCATGCACATGCATCACTACCAAATATATAATGAAACTAAATCATACCTTCAAATGATTATGCCTGTATTGCCAGAGTATCTACATGTATTTGTTTTCCACTATTTTGTTTGAGTACATGCATATTCAGAAATCTCAGAATATACTGAAATACAGTCAAATCCGTTTATCTGGATTAAGTCAGGGGTGTAAAAAAAATCAACATAATCGGGTCCCAAGATATCAGGGTTTAGTTGACAAATCTACAGCAGAACGATGATTATGCATCTGAATCACAAAAACTTGGGAGTTTTGTTTCTAAAAGCAACTGGCATTTCTAATGCAAATTAAAAATAATTCAGTCATGCCAGGTTGCAGAGAAAAAGATTGACGGTCTTTTAAATGAGATGAAGTAACAAGTCACACATTTTTACAACACTGAAGTTACTGTAACAATATCAGTGGTTTAAATTTGTTTTTATTTCCCAGTGAAAAGCCTTATCCTTTTGGTAGCCTCAGCAATACAATAGTTTTCTCATGTTGACCAAAATCTAGGCCAATTTAAGTACATGTACATGTAGGACTGTACTTTTTTAAAAGTATTTTCTTTTGTTAGTGTTGACTTTATCTAGTTGCAAAATGTAACTGACCAAAATTGTGCGTGAAAATTGATTGCTTTTGTTGATCTTTGGCGGTGCCTAAACACCAGTATGTCAGATTTTACGATAAAATTTGCCTCTGTACTGGAAAAAAGATGAGGCTGTCGGTATTCATGTACCGATAAACTGTAAAATGTTTTGAAGTCTTTGAAGTTAACTGTCTCAATATAAAATTCTGTAAGAATCCAACTTATTCTATTCATACAGTCATAGTCCCATATCCTTCCCAACTTAGATCAGTGACCGTCAGCAGCAACACAGCACCAGAAGGAGAGTTGGCGTTATCACTTTTATGGATTGCAAGCTTTGATATTCGATTCAAGATAAAACAATACAAATGAAAGCACCCCTCTTTCAGTTTCAAAAATGTTACTCTTATCAGTCACTTTAATTTCTGCTTCATTCTGTTTGCATTGAAGAATCTGTAGTCATGGTACAGTGATATCTGTAGTCATGGTACAGCGATGGACAATTTCCTTAAAAAAATACTGGTGCTATTGATTTTTTAGAATACTATTTGTGCTTTTATTTACTCTTGTTCAAAACAAATTAATAACCACATCTTTGTTGGTAGTGGGGGGTACCAGCTTGGTTTGGAATTTTGACAGTTTATATTTATAGATGATTGTAAGTCACGTGATCTAGCCTTGTTGAAGTTGAAGTCTTACACCAAGCATGGAAACACTTCAACTATTTATAAGTGAACTCTGAATTAAAGTTGTTAATTGTGCATAGATTAAGTTGGTGACTGACTCTGGCGATATTGGAATGGGATTACACTACAGTTTGTTCCACAATGCATCATGAATCCTATCTGTAATTCTATAAATTTTCAGGTTAGCATCATTAAATGTAGCTCAAGGTACCTAATTCGTTTTAAATATATAGTGTAAAATGAATTAGGTATTTTTAGGTACATTTTAATGATGCTGATTGATAATTGACTGAGTTAACAGATGAGATCAAATTCGCGATGCTATGTTGAATGAACTATATTGTCGTCCAGTTGACATGTGATGCTCTCCATTTTGAATGCGGTTCCTGTAAAGGTTAGCCAGGTACCCTGGTCTCCCATGATGTTGTTCTTGTTGTTGTTCTAGGGTTTAATGTCATTTTTCAGCACAAGATAGGCCATTATAAATGGTTGAGGAAGAAACCGGGAAACCCCCGGAAATAACAACTGACAAGAAGCTACTGGCAAGCTTTCTTACATACCCACATTGGCTGAACTCGAGACTTGAACCCACGCAGACAGAGGTGAGATGGCAGTGATCTGTAATGGTGAGCGCTTTAGACCACTCGGCCACTTGGGGTCCCCCTCCCATGATGCTTCTTGTGTGTGCGAAGCATCATGGGAGGCTAGGTTACCAGGCTACTGTAAAGGTCAGAAACGCATTCATTCAGTTTCCTTACTCAAAGTATTGTTTGCAACATAATTTTAACCACTCAATGCAAATGGTAAACACTGCTTTGATGAGATTAGTCGATTCTCATTTGTGCTTAAATTTGGTCTTGTGCTGACTTTTTCCGTCCTTGCGATATGAAGTACTGGTAGTAGTGGAAACACTGGATCATTTGTTGTAAAATTTCTCCAAGATGGACAAAAGTTGCATTTCATCGAATTAAGTGGTACCACATGTTACTTTGGACTGAAACTTGTGCCCGACATAACAGGGTTATCAACTTAATAGGGGTCGAGATAAGCAGGGGAAAATTAGCATAACAAAGAAGGACTTTTTCAGGACTGGACCAAAACGCTGAACATACATGGGTTCTTGAGATAACTGAGGTCGAGATAAGTGGGTTTGACAGTAGTAAACCCATTTAACATTAATGCATGTCGGAAGAGTTGCCGTTGCTGATATCAATTACTAAAAATCAAAATGAGGCTATAACTGCTGGGAGTAGGTTGCTTACATTGACCAGGAAGTGGAGACCATTGTTTGGAATATTGCTAAAATTTGAAAGGAATAGTCATGTTTCCTATTTACAGGGTTCCAGTGCTATCAGGAAATCGGGGAAAAAGTTGGGAAAATTGATAATTTTTTTCCCGACCTTGAAAAGTCCTTGAATTTTGCAAATATTGACAAAAGTCAGGAAAAACCTGGGAATTTTCCTGCACAACATGATGCCCAAAACAATTACGTAATTGAGTCATAACTGAACTGATCATGAGTTAAATTTATAGAGTTATGATCAGAATATTAGGAGGTTGCAGTATGGATCATTTGGGTTCTTGCCATAAATATATTTGTTGAGACAATCCAAACAACTAAATGGATTAGATTCATCTAGTAGACCTTTTTTTTCATAGACAACTCGATATCTGTATCTTTTCTTTATGTGGAAGGTATGAAAACCAGTCTAGCATCACAAGAGGCCAACATGGTGGCAGCAAAGCATAGCCGCTTAGTGGATGGGCTAGGAAACATAAACGTTAAATCGAGTTATACCAGCATGAAATCAATATGAAATTATTTATTTTCTAAAAAATTGCTAGTATTAAAATCATTATGTCTTTAATCCGCTGAAAGATGATAAAACTAAGGTGTTGATGAAATTTGAGTTGGTATTAGTGATTTTGATTGTTAGTCGCACAAGCACACAGAATCTCACAACCGCCATTTTCAAATATTGTAGAAAAAAATTAAATGAAAGTTGTACACTGGTTGTAAGAAAATTACAAAACCGAAAGAGCACAAAATTCTGTATATTTATTCCGAGACCAACTTCCGGAATTTTGTTGTATCACGTGAATACCACGTTGACATATGCTCTCTATTGCAGGGAGCATACGAAGCAGGGAACCAGACTACTCTGCTTGATGAATCAGACTGGCCAAGTTTCTTCTTCTTCTTCTAAAAATAAATATGTTGAGAATTATATGTTCTTTCTGGTTTTTACAAAAGGTATCAGACTTTCATTTAATATAATTGAAATTTTGTACAACATTAAAAAGGAGTTTGTTGTTGATATCACGTGACTGTTGGACTTCCTATGTCGTTGTTTGAGATTTGTGAAGTCATGTGACTAGTAACAAGAATGGCGAGTACCGGGTCAGTTTTCATCTATGCCAAGTTTCATCTAGTCTGTCAGCGGATTAATGACATAACGATCATAATACTTGCCATTTTTGAGAAAATAATTTTTCTATCAATTTCATGCAGGTATTAGTTGATATAATATAGTTTAAATTTGCTAGGCCTGCTGGTAAGCTATCTTACAGTGGTGGCAAATTCCCAATTTTTGATTTGTGATTGCTCTGACCCCACACTCCATCCTAAATGTCCAAATGTGAAAAATGGGGTTGGAATATTCGGAGGAACCCGGATTAGAAACATTTTGAATCTCTGAGCTGAACTTTGGTGTGAAACTATTATACAGTGACATTTAGCTTGAAGCATTGGTTTCAGATCTTAAATAGAATGCAGGAGAAATGGGAAATTGTAGTCCTTTTATTATCTATTAAGAAACGATAAGAGCTCCTGTATCAATACAGGTTTGGGGACTGGTTTATCGAACTACAAGAAGACAAGTTGATTTTACTGAAAATTCAGTCCTTGTTTATAGAACAGTATATAATTTTGAAGGTCTTTTGTCAAAATTTAAATCAACCCTTTTGTAAATGTTTTTAAATGATGGAATTTTTAACCAAATCGTCTTAAAGAGTTTAGGTTGGTTGAAAAATCTTGTTTAAGATTTGACTGGCACACAAATTCAGAGTTAAACTTTTTTCATTACAAGATAAGTTTCAAATACTTTGTATTTATTGGTTTTTTTTAATACTATGATAGGAAATGTTTACTTTATATAACATGCATATATATTGCTATAAACTTCTTTAGAATTAAAGGTTTGAAAGTAAACAAAACTAATTTATGCTCATTATGTTGTTTTTACGTAGCAACATAATGCAGGTCAGCAAAGTAAAGTTAGAATTTTTATTCTGTACATTGAAATGGCTTTAAATGCCAATTTATAGGAATATAGTCAGATTTGTTTTATGTGACTCATTTTGTGGTATTGTACAGGATCATCTTTTCTGCAGTATATGTTTTGGAGAGTCTTGAAAGAGAAACATCTTTAGATTTGGAAAATGCATGTTTTATAATCCAAAATGTTCATTAATTCCATTCAGTAATGGTCATATGTGAACCTTGAAAAAATTAATTTCATCCTGGAAAAAACCTGGAAAACACCTGGAAATTTTTTATTTAGAAAAGCGTGAAACCATGTATTCAACTGAATTGTTCCATCATTACTTTTACCCAAACAAATGTTTTTTTTTGGGCACAGGCTTCTTCAATAGACATTTCTGCACTAGAAATAGGACCCTTAAAAGAACCCGTAACTGTTGGCACTTGTATCATATACTTTTCCATCTACACTTGCTTCAAAGTGATATCTTGGAAAATTAATATACCCATTCTCTTGACTTCAACTGGTGCACTATTTTATGTTTTCTTCTTTGTATATGCAGTATGTCTTAAATGTAAAATGGAGTTTCCTTTTGCAAAATTGAGCAAAATGGAATATTCATACGTAAAATGGAATTATACAAATATTCTTTTCATTATATACCTTTGAAATTAATAACATAAATACAAATATTGTGTTTGCTTTAATTATTGTTGTGATATTGTACTACAGTAGAACCTGTCTTGAAAGACCGCCTCTTCTGCCAAAAAATAATGGTCTCTCAAGACAGGTGGTCTCTCATAGCAGGTAAAAAGACTATATAATCAATAAATCTGTGCATGGAGATCCTGGTCTCTCAAAACAGGTGGTCTCTCATAGCAGAGGTCTCTCAAGACAGGTTTTACTGTAATTTGAAATTTATATCATATTGTCTCAGATACTAATAAGGTTTATTTTTGGTGTAAAGGACTTGAAACTTCATGCAAACATTAGTTTATTTGATATTTCAGTACTGTTGCATATTAATTTGTGTTGCAAATTGGAAAATTGGCATGCAGAATGAAACATTGACAGTTACTAGCATTTGATTCTTAAATTACTCAGTCAAATCATGAACTTCGAAAATATTTTTGTTAAGTTTAATTTATATATATTATATTTCAAATTTGTGCTAATTGTTACAAATGTAAATTCGTAACGTGAAATGGAATTTTGGCATATGAAATAGAGACACGTTAATTGGGATTGGTTTGTGAACTGAAATCATAAAATGAATCATGCTTTTAATTATTATTTGAAACTGAGTATTAAGTTACTAATAAATTTATTTTCTTTATTTACCCAGATTAATATAATTAATTACAGGCATACTTCCTTTTATATGCCAAATTTCAGTTCAGTTCACAAAGGTTGGACTGGTTACGTTAATGTAAATTGTATAATGGTTAGTATTTTAATTTATATTCAGAGTAAATAAAGTAGTATTGATCAAGACATTTAGTAAAAGTAAAAACGTGTCATACAGTTTACTTAGTTACCTATCATACATGCTCGATTCATGTATGTGTTCTTCACACTACTTGTCATCCACCTGAAACTTGTCCTGAATCCCAAATTTATGTTAGCTTTATTCAACAAAGTAACATCAAGTTAACAGTTTATTTCGAAGGTATATTATGCAAGGGAAATAATATAAGACCATGTCACATAATACTGTTTCATTTTGCTCAGTTTTGTAAAAAAAAAATCCCAAAAATATTGTATGTTTAAGACCTTCTCTTGTCATTTAAGACCTGCTCTTGTCAGTGCTCAAAAAAATCTGATTGCCCAATGCCTGGGGCCCCTCTAACTTTTGAATGGGCCCGTCCTGTATTCAAAGTGAGGTGCCCATTGGGCTTGTCAAAAAAATTTTAATTTGCCTGAGGAAACTTTGTTTCCTCTGATGAAATTTGTAAATGTATTTGCAAGATGTTGACATGCCTGCCATAACATGGCACAATGAAAATCAGATCACCACTGTCCTACATGAAACTGAGATTTGATTTTAATCAAATCGAAGGATGGCATGTTATATTAAAAATACAATGTTGTACTCCCAAACCCCTTGACATTCTCATGTTTCAAGAAAACACATTTTTCAGTAATCTTCAAAAATAAATTTAAAAAAAACAAAAAAACAACCAAAACACCATTCTTAGTAGATGCCAGTTACATGTAGCATACAGTAAACAGTCATGATTGGAGATGGTGTTAATACTATCCCTTGGGCAGTTTAAATAAGGGCAATTAAGTGCAAAGAGATCAGGTATAAACCAGCATTACACATATTACTTAATTGGCTGACAATAGCTAGTGAGATATGTTTGAATGCTGCAGTGGATGAGCCCATTGTTTTGATTTGCATAGGTAGGATCTGGAAGTGGAACAGCCCATTATAGGTAAATCAAAGAGACATAATATGTGTGTGTACAAGAACAAAAGTTATTACATATCTTTTTCCATGAATGTGAATATTTAAGCCATATGTATGATACATTTATGACAAGTTTGTGAACAGCAGCAATGTGTCTTTGAAGTAGGATTTTACTGCATATATAAAATGCAAAGCATGATCATTCCATTTGTCGGAATTGTGTTCCAAGTGTAATTCATTTTTGAAGCCGATTTAGGAAGTAATTAACTATTAGCAAAGCTGAACCAAAATAAATATCAGAACTGTTGGTTGATGGAGTTTTACTTTCTGAAGCATGCCAGCCAAAAGGGGTGTGTGGTTGGCTATTAATTCCTTGCACATACTGCAAACAACATGTCGACATACGTCAGCTCGGTTCTGACCAGGATTCACTCAGAGAATCCAGCAGAGAAGTTTGAACACCAGGACCATCCAGTCCCTAGTGAGTGTAGTGATGAACACTAATGACACCTGAATTACCTTCAAACCTATTTGAACCCTGTTGAATTTATATTTGAAATGTAGCTATTGTGTGGTCAAATTAAAAAAAGAGGAAATTTGGGTATGTGGAAATTGTAGTCCCGGTTTGTGGATTTTCAGTCAGTCTTGTGCGTTTATTTAAGTCACTAGCCCTGGTCCTGTGTCTAAAATTTTTTTATTTGAGCATTGCTGTATATGCTTTAATTGCATTAAGTTCATTCTCTTGACCATATTTAAATTCTTCAGAATTAAAGGTTGAATATAAAATGCATTTCACAATACTCTCTGGGTTTAACACTTTATTGTATTCCCAAAATTTGAGCCATTATCTTTGTTTCATCTGACTAGATATTTGAAATTTTAAAATCAATGTGTTTTATGCATACATGTAGTATATGAGGGTTTTCTTTTTTACTTGTACATGTAAGGTCAGAATATAACATTAATCTCACAGCAGTGAGAAAATCATTTTGGAATTTTGAGATTTTGTGAAATAACCTGAGAACATTTTTTCGAAGTATTGTGAAACTGGCATGTTGAAAAATTTTAAATTCCTTTTTATTGGTTGGATAGTTATTTATTTGTTAACAAATGTTACTGACAATTTGTGAGATGACAACATCATGCAAGTAAAATAGAATGTGTAGATTTCAGCCACTTCTAAACTTGTGTCAGATGCAGACATTGCAGCTTTCAGGTTTCATGTGTGAATTTTCATCTGGAATCCTGTAGAGACAGATATGAACATAACTACAGTCATAATCTTTAAATTACACAAAAGTTGATGAAAAACATTAAAATGTTCATGGCAAAATTTTTACATTTTTCTTGGAGCAGAAAAAACCCCCCAAGTTATTTGGAATTCTGTGTAATCTTTTTCTGAGCTGTAGTCCTGCACAAAAAGAACTTTATTAGATTTTTCTCCAAAAAAGGCAATACGACAATGACTTGTATTTGCTCATATTTAAGAAACATTAATGTGAGCACTGTTGAGCCAGATTTGCTGGCAGATTGTGGGGTGACAAATTTTGGGGTATGTACATTTGTTCTGTTGATGCTTTCAGCTAACAGCATAGACATGTTCTGTCAGCACATTGTACATTGATGGATGTGGGTCTTGACTATTGGTAGTATGTGGTATTTGGTGTTTTCTGGCACAACAACATAAGTAGGTTATGTAGTACCAAGGCAGTTGAAGTAAAGTGCCTTTGCACAAGGAGACACCATAGTAGAGTGCCAGGTTGATTTGATGGTGGTGTACATAATGGAAAGGAAATGTTTTAATCAATGTTTATATGTTACAGGCCCTGCTGAAGAGAAATACAGATCTGACACCCACACCTCAGGAGCAGTCCTCTATATTAGCCCTTGTCTCCAAAATCCAGACCATCTTTGACAACCTCATCATAGCTCCGGGGACGTTCGAAGCTGCAGTAAGTTGGATTTTAGCTGTGTTGGTTATAGAGCATATGGAACGGTCTGTTGTCTGTCTGTTGGCACACATTTGTCTTCAGTAGTACTCCTAAAATACTTAGAATTCAATAAAACTTTGCACACACACACACACACACACACGCACACAAGTCTAGATGGTCCTGAACAAACATTATGCAGCTCGGACGCCGTATATAAGAGTGGTCAACTTAAAAAAAAATTTATTGTTACTCCAGAAGACCGGATCATCATTGAGTTTTCACTGAAGGACTTGTGATCTTAATTGGTTCTAAAAGAAAGTAGTGCCAATCTTACATCCAAGAGCAGCCATCTTGAAAAACTTGTTATTGCTATTACCCTCCTGGGTGGATGGTGATATCAGCATGGGACTTTACCAAAAGACTTTGAGGTCTTCTTGGTTCTAAATGCAACCTAATGTCAAGTATAGTCTTCATGAGTCATCTTGTAATCTTGTTATCATACTCGTGAACTGATAGTTGTATCAAGATCAGGTTTCCAATTTTATGACATTTAGTTGGTTCCATCCTTTATGGCAGCTGTCTTTAAAGTCTTGTTATCATGCAAGAATAGCAGAGATGGTTTCAGCAGTTTGCAGTAAACAAGAAGGAAGGGTCTTATCTTGGATCCCTGTATATTCTTTTTGGACAGTAAAGAGAAGAATGGGAGAATGTCTCTTGCAACATGAGTACACCAAAGTTTTTTTGAAGAAGATCAAATTTTTTCACCTTTTTTATTTTTTTAAAAATCAAATATAACAAAAACATGGAAATTGCATTCATAGTGACTGATGACTGTACTAGAAAAATGAAGTAAATATGTGATTTACGTTCACCTTTGTCAGTGATTTAACTAAATTTGGGATGTGCATTGGATGGAGTAATCTCATGAAGCATTGGATGGAGAAATTTCTTGCAGCACTTAATGGCATAAGGATTGAATGTACAGTAAAACCTGTTATGAGAGACTGCCCCTTCTGCCAACAAAAAGTGGTCTCTCAAGACAGGTGGTCTTTCATAACAGTTTGTACAAAAATACCAGTTTCCAAGGTCCAGTTTCAGAACAATTTCAAGAAAAATAACCACAATCACTGTACATATATTCTATTCTTTATTAATAGTTGTTGCTAAAATATTGTATGCATTCATCTGAAAACAAAATTATATTGTAATAAAGATATACTTCTATCATTAAACATGAAATCACATTTACATTTGAAGATCACATATTTTAGCATATGAAATCGTTTCTGAATTAGTCGTTTTCCTTTATAACAACCTAAATTTGTTTTATCGACGTTTAAACCTCTTTTTTGCGAGTGGTCTGCACTTTTTCACTTCTTTCAGTTACAATAATTATTTTCTCCAGCCTTAAAATTTGTCTCTTTTTAGTTGGAGGTTCGTCCATTGTTATTAAAATTCTAGGTGTTAAAATTATTAGTGCTCAGTTGTAACATCGAACGTAAAGATGGTGGCTGTGGGAAAATATGAAAAATCTATACATGTGCATTGCATATCTAACAATTAATGAAATAAAAAGAAACAATTATCTCATCCAGAAACAGGACCATTTACTGAGTGACAAAAGTCAATGGCTTCATTCAAAGATAACATACAGGGATTAACTCTATAAGCAAAGTGTGTAACCCGGTCGCACCAGCTTGAATAGACGACAGCTTTGTGATTGGGATGTCATCACTTAAGAAGGTGGGGGGGGAAACAAACATCACAAGTCTTGAGCACTATCAGTCGAATCCCGCAAATGATTCTCTCTTGCTGGTTTAATAGACAATGACCTTATTCACCCCCGGCAATACCGAGACAACAAAATACGCGATCACTACGTCAACTTTGACACTTCAACGGCATTTCATGACATGTGCATTAGCCTGGTTTACAGACTGTAGCGTCTATCACCGGTAGCAACAATCCTTTTTTAAATATTCTTTTGATATTTGTTTTTGATCAGAAAAATCAATACTAATCAAGCGGTCGTTGTAATAATTGATTACATAAAGGTCACTAGTGTCTGTCAGTTCTCGCGATACAGTCGTTATAGGGATGCCAGGTCCTACAAAGGCCGGGAAGCAGGTTAATTACAGGAATTAGTCTGGTTCCCTGCTTTGTATGCTTTCTGATTTCCTCACCTCTATATGAATAACGGAGAACAACACAAGGAGCACACGAAGCAGGGAACCAGACTAGGAAATAATCTCCATATACTTTAGTCTGGTTTATGACAGAAACTATAAAACACTACAAGCCTAGTAAAAGAAAAAATCAGAGATCAGTAGCCAGCCTATTTTTTTTAATTTTTTTTTTATATTTGGAATGGTATGAGCGGTCGTTCTTAAGGGATTAAACAAAGGTTGGTGGAGTTTATCCTCGTTTTTTGTGATGCGGTCGTTCATAGCAGTGTCGAAATGCACATTTTGCCAAGATGTCGCGGTCGCTGGTCGCATTCAGCAGGTGGTTGCTCATAGCAGAGCGTTTATATAATAAAATCGATCTGTGCATTACGATTGTGGTCGTGCATGACAGGTGGTCGCTCATAGCAGAGGTCGCTCAAGACAGTTTTTACTGTAGTAATATCTTAAAGCATTGGATGGAGTTGTCACTTTAAGCATTGGATGAAGTTGTCACTTTAAGCATTGGATTGAGTTGTCACTTTAAGCATTGGCTGGAGATGTCACTCTAAGTGATGGATGAAGTTGTCTAAGCATTGGATGGAATTGTCACTTTAAGCATTGGATGGAGTAATCTAAGAGATCTAAGCACTGAATGACGTAATTGCTGAAAGTTCTGTATAGGTAACCATTTATAGTATTGGATGGAGTTCATGCTTAAAACATTGGATTGGATGGAGTAATTGCATGATGTATTGGATGGTGTGATATCCTAAAGCAGTCACTTCAATCATTGGATGAAGCAATTACATAAAGCTTTTTGAATGGAGTAATCCCTTAAATCATTGAATGAAGGAATCACTTGAAGCTTTGTAAACCAATGTATTTTTACTGAGCATGACTCAGAATCAAAATCAGAAATCTAGCGGTGACAAAATTAGCAGTTCCCATGTTCCATTCAGTCAGAAGTGGTTAAAAAAGTAGTAGTCAGAAAATGCTGAATATTTTACCTAAAGATAATAAACATATTACAGTAGAACCTGTCATGAGCGACCACCTGTCATGAACGACCACAATCGTAATGCACGGATCGATTTTATTATATAAACGCTCTGTTATGAGCGACCACCTGCTGAACGCGACCAGCGACCGCGATTTCTTGGTAAAATATGCATTTCAACACTGCTATGAACGACTGCATCGCAAAAAAAGAGATCAACACCATTGACCTTGACTTAATCCTTTGTAAACACGAGAGCTCAGGATACATGTAGTATGCAAACAAAGTGCACATTAAATAACACTAAACAACCATAAGGCAAGATAAACACCACTAACCATTATTTAATCCTTTGTATCAACGACCGCATAAATGGTAAAGATTGTTCAAATACAGTATTTAAAAAAATAAATAAATAAAAAATTGGCTACCTACCAGTTGTGTGAAATTTACAAGTCCGGCATATGGTGTCATTTGTACATTGCAGTAAACCAGACTAAAGTACATGTCACTAACCGCCATTGTAGTGAGGAAGTCATGTGAATTGCCAGTAAGATTAACCATTTTTTATCAAAGGGAGTAATGATGGACATACGCGGTCAATTTAGAGGTTTGTATTTTTTCTTTATCTTTGTGAAAACCCACACATTGCTGGTAGTCCTAATATCCCAGTGATAAATCTTTTGAAAGGGCTTCAGTGTAGGGTTGAGTACATCATTTGTCTTTCCAGTTAATCTGTAATGCCTGCGGGTGAATGAGGTCTTTGTCTTTAACACTAGTAAGTGAGAATCGTTTCCGGATTGGTTTTTTTTTTTTTTTATTATTTCTTTTGATACAATGTTTCACCAAGCCACCATTTGTTTACCCGGGTGCAGATGGTCGCAACCTTTGTTTATCAAGCTATAACGCTGGTGATTTAAACTTCGTCTCAAAAAAATGTATTGTTTCTTCATGAGTTAATTATTTTTTGGGGTTTCATTCATTGGCAAATAATATATATTTATTCCACATTTCCCCAAATCCTGATCAAAATCGAAATACATCTAGTCGTTATTACATCAACACTAATAACAATGGCAGAACCTCCGATGAAAAAAAGAAAAATTCTAACACTGGAAGAAAGATTTAATGTAATTGAAAGAAGTGAAAAGGGGAGACAGCTCGCAAAATAGCAGCCAGCTTAAATGTCGGTAAAACGCAGATTCAGAATGTTATCAAAGACAAGGAGTCCATTAGAAACGAATGGCAGAAAGGTGCACAAGCACAGGAAATGTGCCACAGCACAATGGACATTGTATGGAGATCTAAACGAGCGAGTATGGGAGTGGTTTTGTGTTGCAAGGAGTAAAAACATACCAGTAAGTGGAAAGCTGATTCAGGGAAAAGCAATTATTGTCTCAGTAGAACTGAATTATGATGACTTTACTGCATCAAACGGATGGCTGGAGAGCTTCAAAAATAGATACAATATCACAGCAAGTGTGCTCAGTGGTGAATCAGCTGATGTGAATTTACAGACAGTTGATGACTGGAAAAAAAGACTACCAGCCATCATATACATGTGCTAATACATGTACATATTCAGGTGATGTTCAAATATAAATTTAATTCACATTGTTTGATAGATGTACACTGTATATATTTATTATATAAAGTTATTTTGAGAGGAATGCATGCAATATTTAACAAGATTTATGAATAAAGGATATGATACATGTACAGTGAGTATGGGTATTTTTTTTCTTCATTGCTAACTACTGACCCAGGAAACCAGTCCATTTTCACACACCTGTTATGAGAGACCACCTGTCTTGAGAGACCACTTTTGGTTGGCAGAAGGGGCGGTCTCTCAAGACAGGTTTCACTGTAACAACAGAAAGGTCTATTTTAAAATGTGTGCAGAGTGGAAATAACTATTACCCCTTTATTGTGATAGTATTATACAATAATAAAGTCCTTTAAAAAAATATTTAACTTTTAACCATGACAGTTTAATATATATCTAAATATATTTGTTTTGCACCATTGATTCTTTTGTTTCAATAATAAGAAATTAAATATATTTATTCTACATGCAGGTTCTAAGCCTTTCTGCAGAAATTGAAAAGGTTATATATAATTAGGGTAATGATCAGACTTCTAGGAGTTCTTAATTTCCAACCAAGGAAGTCCATTTCTTACACACGAGTAGTGGAATATAAACCTGGTTATGGTACCTCTACAGCTCAAGGCACATTTTGTTGTTTCAGTGCATATGAAGATATAGTAAATCATGAATACAAATAAAGTGTTATGGATAAAGTGATCTTTATTATCAATCCATATATTTTTGTCTCAATGCAAAATATTCTTTGAGTTTGTACCTGTGTTTAGTCAGTAACAGTATTATTATGTGTTTGTTTTTTATGTGAATTTATGTAAATTATTTATTTATGAACCATAAATCAGAATAGACAAGGTCATGAATATTTATGATTTAATTACTGATACTTTTATCTTGGTTTAGATTGACTAAATTAATACCAGGCAGTGTTTACATACAGTTTACTTTGTATTTCATACTAACTGGCAATAGCGTGTAAACCATTTTTTTTTTTTTAGCAAATTGAAGAGGTGCGACAGGTTGGCTCCTTCAAAAAGGGAACAATGATAACAGGGCATAATGTTGCTGACATGGTGGTAATGCTGAAGACCCTTCCCACAAGTAAGTCTCAGTAATGCAGTATTGTTATTTATGGAATGGCTCTCAGTTTCTCTTTTTCTCTCCTACCTTGTACCCCCTGCGAGTATTTCTCTCCTATCCTCTGCCTCTTGAGAGCTCAGAGATGTAGAATAGGCCTGATGCACTCACCTGAATTTTGAAAGAGATGACTAATGGCGACAGGAGTCAAGTGGCTGAGTGGTTAGCTTGCTGTTCTTGAGACAGAAAGAACATGGGTTTGAATCCTACCATTTGGATAAGTTGGGGTTGACCAGTTTGGCATATCATTGGGCAAGGCATTTTAGTCCAGTGGTCTTGGCACTAATTGATCCACTTGTGACAGTCAAATATATATCAAAATATAATTGATAATAGTACCATAATACTTTCATAATAATTTTTGTCCCTGTGCCTGCCAAGTAATATTGCAGTTTTTAATTGTTAGAGTTGAACATGTTACACATTAGAGTGATTTCCAATCAATGTTTGTATCTTTCAGCCATGTTAAAGTCCCCATTTTAGAAGTGTGCTGTAGTTGAAAGTGTCCCTTTATTACAAAGTCAATTTTTTTAATACAATATTTCTAATGTAAAAACTTTATGACCTAGTGTAGTCTTTGTTGGGGACATGCTGTGTTGAGACATTTTACAATCCAATCAACACAAAGTTTGTTTCTGATCAAGAACTTTTTTTGCACATGATAGCAAGTTTTGCTTGTAGTAATATTTTCAGTATAGGTTTTTTTGACTACCACTGATGTATGCATGCTGTAACCTATTTTACCAGTCAACTTTGACTTGAACAACTTGAACATTTTGGGTCAACTCTTTCTCGTTTGTAATTTATAAAAAATAAATAATGCAAAGAGGCTTTAAAGTAATGTGATTATGTTACATTAATTTTCTAGTTTAGATTGATAACTTTAAATATAGACTAATTTATTGTATAAGTTTATTTGAAAGAAATAACATTTAACATGTAAAATGCATTGTGTTCATGTGGATTCTGATTTCAAAGTGCCAAAATATAAAGAATGATTAGTCACTGTCAGGCCTTGTTCTTGTACAGTAATATGGTTGTGTTTGTTTCTGTTGTAAATTTGGTTGCAGCTGCTCTGAAGTTAAGCAAAAGCTAAATTCTGGAAAATCTTCATTCCCACCCCATTTCCATGAAAATAATCATTGACAGTATGTCTTTTGTACCAATGTTTTTTTTTTTACTTGTGGTTTTTTTTTTATAGAGGAGGCAGTTTCTGCATTAGGAAACAAGGTAGTGGATGATTTAAGGGTCACGGACCCTCATGAAGGTAAGAAGCCAAAATAATGTGCCACAGAACTAAAATTTTGATGCAGCATAATGTAAACAGCTGATATATTTTTCATCATTTTGTCAGATATATTAATTGTATGCTGTGAATGTGTTAAATTGAAGTTTTAAAAATTAATTGATGTTAACCTAATGTGAGTGCTATTCTTCAAACTATCTTCTCAGCTGTTAACACTTATTCCCAAGACAACAGTTTGTATTCTTTGATTCATTTACACTTTTTTAAATAATGAAGATCTTCCAATGTTTTTTCTTTGCTGGAAACTGGTTAAGATGATCCAGCAGTTGCTTAACAACAGACTTCATTTAACTAAATTTAAAATGGTTAACTTGTTGTTGCTTTAAACTAAAAGTCAGTTTACATTGACAAACGTATACCTGAATTTATAATATTTGAAATCTTTGTGGCAGACATGGTGCATTATATCAGTGTCTGAGTTAGGAATGCCAATTTTCAAATCATGTTTTTCAGTGGTAACAATGCTAACAAATGACCAAGGTTTTGAAATCAGTTCTTCTGAAGCCACGGTTAAATGTCTGATTACCACCATCCCTCCCAACCTGAAGAAACTGGATTCAGACCTTCACTGTAAGTAATGATACATGCCAAATACAACACACCCTTGATAGCGCACACCCTGACAACTTGCAAACCTGCTTATTGCATTGGGTCAGATGTGGATTCCATTATTTTTATTAGAAACACCAAAAATAGACCCTTATTTGTTGAACGTGTAGAAAATTGCAATCAACTTTGGTAAATGAAACCTTAAATATGTCGCTTACTGGAGGCAGCACTTTAATAAGTAAATGCCAATTAAATAAGTTTTTGTCAAGTGACATTTATATTTTAGTTCTGTCTTGTTGTTGATGTGGGGCTTAACGCCATTTTTCAGCACACAATAGGCTATACATGGCGGCCAGTATTAATGGTGGAGGAAGAAACCGGGAAATCCCCGGAA